>CATIWO010295463.1:0-19648 GCA_949673435.1 Macaranga tanarius
TATGCGTGACATGGCAACTCCTTTTACAGTATCACAAGAGAGAAGGGAACTTGGTGACCTTTATAGTATCAGCAGTATACACAACTGGATGGGTTGGAATGGGATTTTCAAAAGATGGAATGATGGCTGGATCTAGTTGTATGGTAGGATGGTTTACAAAGCAAGGTCATGCAAGAATCAAACAATACTACTTGCAAGGTACTAGATCATCACAAGTCATAGCAGATGCAGGTGAATTAGACATCACAAAAGTTCCACCTGCTGTTGTGCTTCATGGACCCATGATTTACCTTGCATTTCAAGCCAGGTTTGAGAAACCACTTACTCGCCAGCCGATTATATTAGCTTTTGGAACCAAATATCCAAGTCACTCCCACCTCTCAGTTCATGATGATAAAACAACAATTCTGTTCGACTTCTCTGCAGGTTTGTCCTGGTTTCTGCCTTCAGTTTAGCTGTTGTTTTGAGCTAGGTTAGGTATATTCAAGTTCTTAATTTTTTTTATGCAGGTTCTGCTTCTGGGCATATATATCCTGGGCGGATGAAAAAGAATCATGGGATATTGGGTATCTTTGCTTGGGGTCTGCTTCTTCCAGTTGGAGGAATTACTGCAAGATATTTGAAGCATAAAGATCCACTATGGTATTATCTACATGCTGGTATTCAATTTGTGGGATTTCTCTTTGCCTTAGCTACTGTTGTTCTTGGACAGCAACTCTATTCAAAAATTAATGCCCATATACCAGCGCATAGATCCATAGGCATCTTTGTTCTCACTATTAGCATTCTTCAGGTTTGTTCCTGAACCCTGGTGCTGGCTTTTAATCCTGATTTTTGACATATTTCGGTGCAGTTCTGATAAATTGTGAATTTGTTTTCAGATACTGGCATTTTTTCTACGACCCAAAAAGGATGCCAAGATCCGCAAGTACTGGAACTGGTATCACAGCTGGTTTGGAAGGATTGCCCTCTTCTTTGGAGCTCTGAATGTTGTGTTGGGAATATATGTAGGATCTGCAGGTATCGCATGGAAGATATGCTATGGGTTTCTAATTACAACGATAATACTTACAGTTATTATCCTAGAAATATTTTCTCGGATGAGAAGATCAGAGTCGACTCCACCTTCTTCCTTCCAGATGAACCCAATTTCATAAACACTGTTCAGGTAATGCTTGTGAAAGCGCCTACGTTTCTTGTATTTTATGTCAGTCATATCATGAAATCCTGAAGACCAATTTTTCTGAAGCAGGGTAACTATTGTTGCGAAATTTGGCACCTATAATGATTCATGCACCACTTATCCTTGTCTGAGAACTCCAAAAGCCATGCCAATACTCCATTCTGGTTCAATTTTGTATGTGGCCTGAACCAGGCTATGGAATTCATGTAGGGGCTGCTTCAGTGTGAATGCTTGAGATATTGCTCGACCAGTTAATAGGTTGTCAAGCTGAGCAAACAAGTTTCAGCTTTACTTGGTGTAAAAGAATATACAAAAACAAAACAAACAAGCTAACAGTACCCTTCCTCTTTTAGCATTTTGATACCTCCCCGATTTTGATTAGGGAAGCGAAGTTTTGCTCTGTTGGCTGGGGTATTCATGAGCCTCTGTGTATTGTCTATATTGATTTGTTCTTTTTTTTTTTTCACATGCAAGTCATATCGGGGCATAAGCAAAAGTTCATGTGCATGCTTCTTTTAGTTTTCAACACTTGCGGAAAAGGATTTAGTGCTTCTTTTCTACACGAACAGATATTACGGCCCTGTTATTAATGTACGAAGGAACAACGACACCGTGATATCTGTTTCCAACAGCAACGTAACAAGTCCAGCACTGTGATTTGCAAGGCGATGATGTGGGTGAAGATGAGACGTGTATCAAAAAAAGAAGTTATCTGTCAATTTAAGCACCATTGAGAATGGGATGTTCTCTTCAGGAGCCTTAAGACTGAATTCTTTTCTTCGTCACAACAGTCACTTTTCCCAAATAAAATGAGCAAGCAAATTAAAAGTAAAATGAACACAAAGTTAGGCTGAATAAAAGTTCCACTGCCCAACTGAAGAAGACAAGTTTCTTATTTACAATTCAATCAAATTAATCTCAAGGTCATTTGCTATGATGAATCCAAATAAAATTTAATTGTCTTTAGGTGTTTGGATCCTAGGAAGTACTTCAAGACACTCCCTAATTATGTAAATACCAAAATTTTCTAACTGTATTGTCGGCCAAAAATGTCACCTAGACGAACATAATGAACGGTCCCAAAGGAAAAGAGCCTATAATTTAGACCTGCATATCGAATAAAAAAATTATCAGACAAAAATGTAGCTCAATATAAACAGAATAGAAACTCCATTAGTTCTGCTACTTCAATTAATCTTCAATATTTATCTGATTATGCCAACAAAGTTGTTTCCAGATACTTAAAACGTCTCTCACAAGTTTAGCATGGAAATCAATTGATACACGACTTGAGGCAAACAGTGACAAGACAACTAACAGAAAAGCATAGATGTCATTTTCAATCAGGGCCAATGTTTTATAGCAAACTGTATCATCTGCCAGAATTAATGGCTTAGTGTCTATCAGAAAATCAAGAGAGAACACGTTGCAAAAGTAATGGTTATACCTTTGGCAACAAAAAAAAACTGATCCTCCATCTCCACTGTCCATTGCACAGACAGGAAACCAGATCATGCTGAGAAGCACTGCAAAAGTTTTCACGACATGAATGTACATACCATTAAAAAAACAAATGTAGATTCACTTCCTAGGAGAGAGTTACAACTTCAACATCAATGTGCCTGGTAGTTGTACTTAAGAAATCCAACAACCGATTGTTAAAATCTATGATAATTTTTAGCAATATATACTTGCTTAAATTTCACTAACATTTGATGGGCATGCATTTGCAATGGGGAAAAAAAGCACAGTTTGATTAAAGAAAAGTAACCTGTATTTTCTTAGAAGGTGGTCTGATCATGAATGCCAGAAAATGTTGAAGAGATATTGTATTTCCCTGCTTATATGATGAAATAAACCTTTGCATATTCTACTTTTTCCAAATTTATATCCTAAGATCAGGTGGCACTACCATTACAGCCTTCATTTGATGAAAAGCAGGTAGACTTTGGGGCCTCACTACCTCTTACAACTCTGTTATATATAACCTTAAAAGACTGTGAGCCATATGGCCGATTAAGCAAACTTATTGGCATTCTTAGAGTCTGCTTTCGGTTTCTCCTTCCCCTTATCAAAATGCTGAATGTTTTTTCACCATCAATCTTCCTTTCATCAGTGTTACTGGTATCTTCTTTGAAGCTTTTGTTATGACTTGAATCATTGCCAAAAATTTCAACCTCACCTAGATTTGAATGACCATTTTCCTTCACATTTTCTAACCCAACTCCAGCCAGTTCATTTTCACTATTTGTTCCCTCTGATGCTGTAAGGTTCACTTCTTTCTTATCCCCTCCAAGATTGACAATGTTCGCAGGAAGAATTGGAGGTGGACTTGTGCTTCCTGGATTTTCAAACTGCACTTTTGGCTCTAATATGGAATCAGAAATTGGCTCAGCAACAGGAGATGGGACACAGAACTCCATTGCATGACAGCCAGGCCACATTGTGCTAGGAATAAACTCTGATACGCTATGGTTCACATTGCACTGCCAAGAGAAATGATTAGGATGAAATGCATTGCTGGTTACAGGAAATGCACTGGTTGGCATGGCTTGGCTTTGACTGTATGGAGGATAAATAAAGGGCAATGGTTGCATCATGTTTGGAGTTGCAGGAGGTGATGGGTATGGGTGGTGAGGGGAGGGCATTGGACTCACTGAAGGCAAGATGGGAGCAGGTCCTCGGTGAAGAGTGATGTTTACTGGCCATGGAGCAACAGCTGGAATAGCACCAGGACCAGAAGGAAGAGGAATGTTTATGGCGACTGGTGCAGCACGTGCAATGGATGGTGATGGGTTAAATGGAGCCGCAGAAGCAGACAACTTCTTATTGGGGAGTCCACGGATATCACCTGAATCCATAGCCAATGGTCTGTCCTTCAAATCCTCTGTTTGAGGCAAGGTAGGGTTAGAATTACCTTGGGCTTCAAATTCACCAGGTGAAATCTGCCCACTCAGAGGTTCCTTCGGGGGAAAATCAACAGATTTTGGTTCATTGTCAATTAATATGCTATTCTGCATGCCTTCATGAACTTTGGCCGAACCAGATTCAGATTCTAGAGTATTCTGAGAGACCATCAAAGCATTTTCTTCCTTCATATCAGTGGAGTGACGATCTTCTTTATTGTCAATCACACCTATATTTTTCAAGTGATCTTTGGAATCTATTGCAGAATTATTATCCTTTGCTCCATGATTATCATCCAAATTGGCCACCACTCGACCAGCATTTTCTGTTGCTTCATTTGCCTCTTCTTTACGTTCTCCATCACCAATTTCCTGGTTATCTGGAATATCATTTTTTGGTAACCAGACCTGAAACTTGGCAATAGTACCTGGTGGTGCCAATGCTACTTCCTTGTATGAGGGAGACTTTCCAAGACTAACTACTGAGCTCTTCAGTTGACCAGCATCACTAGAGGCAGAAATTAGACCAGATTCCATTGTTGAAGAAAAATCTTTGCTCCCAGTACTCAAATTTTCTGTTGTAGTAGTTTTGTTAACTGAAGGAATGGACTTGACCCTGTATGTTACAGCTTTCACTATTCTCCGTCCAAATTTGGTACCTTGGGAAAGATTTGTGCCATGGTGATCTGCAAAGCTTCCATGAGATAGCGGCCGTTTCTTTAGAAGGTAATACCTATTATTCTGGTTAGCATTCTTTGCAGGAGGGTAATCCATGGTAGTATCCACAATCTTTTTCTGAAAAACCTTGCCAATGATTCCTCGCCGCTGCTTAAATCGTCGCCCATATGAGCCAGCTGACCTTGGCCTTTGAACTGGTTGCCATCCATCATCTCCTTCAGCATGTATTTCAGGTAACATTTCATTGGCAATGCCATATTTCTTTTCCTCCGTCTCTTCCACAATGGGGGCCGGTAATTGAACCTGCACAGAGCTGGTCTCCTGGCTAGCAATAGGCATATGCGTCTCTTCATCTGAGGGCTCTTCTGGAGTTGCTTTTGGAGATTCATCAGAACTTGGTAAGTTCACAATTGAGTCGGTCTTCTCCTTCATCTATAATGGAAAATTATTTGGCATATATTAAGGAATAAATCAAAGATGCCAACAAATAAAGGACAGAACAATTTTTAGTGATCATTTTGAAAATCTTCCTTAGGCCCAGTGGTTCAGTCATCTCACAACCTCATTTGATTTTACCAAACCACTTGTGTTTATAAAAATCCTGACTTCAGTTTATTTATGCACATCTTGAACTACTTAAGAAAACACATAGCATGAAATTGCGTAGTCACAAAAATATGGTTTCTGATAAGCCAAATACAGAGGCAAGTGGAAGTTTTAGTTTTAGGCAGATCTCATTGTCATTTAGCGGGTCACAATTTGCAACAACCACCAAACATGATCTGATCACTTACCTTTGCAATATAGCTTTTCCTCTTTACTGATACAAAATCTTTCCCCTTGGTGTCTCGGCCAGGATTGATATAGTCGAGTAAATCTGAAACACTGCCAAATATTAAAAAGCAAAACTTATTAGTGACAAGAAACAAATCTCTTTCAGTAAGAAGATCTTTAGCAAAATAAGAGTGCAAATGTAGCTAGCAACTAAGATGTTCATGGCGCATACATTCATATGCAAAATAAGAGTGCATTCAGAGCCTATAGATACTCCTGCGAAATGCCTTGATAGATCAAAATATTTCAGCCGCTAAATTAGGCAGAAGCCTGTTATGGTATTTTGATATTGTCAGCACCCGACCAGAATATCTTTAAGGAAGCAGCTAAATGTGAACGGAAAGTCCATGACATCGAGGCATATGGCAAAAAAAAAAAAAATTCTGTAGCCAAATTTTTCCAACGCAATTGTGTAAAGAACGTCCAGACACAAAAGTAAATGCAGTAGCAGAGTGTCCAAATGGTGTGATTATTCAAAGAGCCAGCAGAACAGAAAAAAGTACAAAAACCTAAAAGTGTAAATTGCATAAAGGTCCATATTCAAGCCAATTCACCTTAGATGGCCTTTGCTAGCTATGGATGCATCAGGCTTTCTAGTACCATTCCTTGCAGCCTCTTGCTGTTCAAAAGCCTTGGACTCAAAATACTCAAGCCAAGCAGCAGCATCCTGCAGTATTTTGTTAAAAGATATTGGATTACCTGGATAACAAATACATGCATGTGTATGGAGAGCAAGAGAGAGAGGGAAAGCAACTTGAATTCATTAATTTGATGTCCAAAAATGTCATGCTAAGGTGTAAAAACTATAATCTCCTCCCAAGAATAACTATTGGAACTATATTTGCATGTTTTGATTCACAGGACAGAGGACAGGTCAATCAATTCATATGAATTATGAATCCATTTTTCAAACGACACAATATCTTGGTGTGTATGGTGGTAGCAAACTTATAGGCGCTTATAATCCATAGTAGCTAAGAGAGACATGAATGCTATAACAGGAAAGGGAATGAAGCCCTGGTAGGACACCTGAGTACGCAAATCATCTGGACCCAGCTTTGCTCGGAGAATTTGCAAGGTTGTTTGTTCATGCTGAACGCTCAATGGGTATGCTTCCATCAGTGAGAGTGCAATTGCTATTGCATGGTAACTTGCTGCCGTCTGAAATCAAAGATGCAAAATTGAGTAAAAGAGCAGAATGTACACTTTTTTCTACAGCTACAGAAAGAAGCTTATTATGTAGCATTTACATACTAGAGAACATAAAATGAAATTTCAACGCTTATGTATTTGATAAAAGGGCATAGCAAAAGCACTTGCAGAAGTCTTTTTGCCATCTAAATTTCATAAATCTTTCCTACAAAGCGTAAAAGGTCCCCATTGCACTTGACAGTAGACATCCCCACTTTAAGCTTGAAGCAGAAAGTAAAAGACCTTACTGCAAAAAAAAAAAAAAAGAAGGAACCTGAATATGATCCGGACCAAGCAACCTCTGGTTGCATTTCAGAGCTTTATGAAGATATCTGAGGGCAACATGCACATTCCCCAGGCCTTCCTCCATCATAGCCACATTGATGTAGGTTGCAGCAGTGTTTGGGTGTGAGGGTCCACATGTGAGATGTAGAAGATACAAAGCACGCTTTACATACCTGGTGAACAATAATGCTCAACTTTTTACATGAGATAAAAGGTAAACCATATAACATGAATAACAATATCTTAATTAATGAATAGGACATGAATGTAACTGCAGTTATATCCCAGGAATTCTGGGGAAATTATTGCAAATAAGAACAGAAGCTCCTAAAATAGAATTTAAAAATTAAAAAAAGAAAAAGAAAAGAAAACAGCAGTTTAAGCTATACAGAAAAAGCACACTGATAAAATTCATCTGGCTAACAGAATAAATATAAATACTTTATTGATATGCAAAATTGCAACATCTATGGATTGAAATCACATTGAGAGCAATTTCTGACCCTCACAATAATGAACATGAGCACGATCAGCAGGAGAAAAGACATAGAGTGTGCATCAGGTGGACTGTCAGAAACTATTATACCAAGATAGAAATAAAGCATAACATGTTCATTCAGAACCCAGAACTTTGGGTTAGAAAAGTAAAAGCATACTTGAGAGCCAACTCTGTATGCTGAAGTCTGTAATAGAACACAGCAAGATCCCCATAACTTTTCATTGTATCAGGATGATCAAGTCCTAGTTCTCTCTCATTGATATCCAAGGCTTTTTGCTGATATATAGTGGCCTGCAAGGTTGAATTAACATTGAAATGCAAGCCCTTAGTATAAAACAATGGAGAATTTTCTAAGTCTTTCCTTTTTGAAAATTTATGTAACTATGCTACGCACATTCTGCCACAGAAACTTATATAATTTATCAAGGCTACAAGAATCTGATAGTTATTATTGAAATTTGCAGCATCATTAGATTGGACAACAATACCTGATTGAAGTCCCCAGTATGATACAATACAACTGCAAGAAGGCTGTAAGCTCCTGCAGTCATTCGATGGTAAGGACCACAAACTGCCACCAGCTTTGCAAGAGCCTGGAAACACCATAGAAGTCCTTCAGTTAACATACCATGGATCCCATTTGGAGGGATGAAAATACATGAGAAGCACCTCATTCATAAGAGGAAAACTGGGGAATATAAACAAGGACATATAGTTCACCAGTAAAAATAATATGCAAGGCATGACTTCAGTTGACACATACCTTTGTCCCATAAGTTACAGCATCTTCCAGTTTTCCCTTGTCCAAGGCCGTTTTTGATGATTCCAGAAGTTGCCTTCCATCTGCAGAGGAGCATGCTGCTTGCTGGAAAAAAATTAGGAAATGCAGCTTGTTATTTAATCTGAGAAAAATCTGAATGGTTATCCAACCAGATAGAGGAAAACACATATACTTTGTCCAGTCATTACCTTGTGCACTGGCACTAGGCTGACAACATCTGATTTTCGGAATGGATGCGGCGAATCCATATCAAAATCCCTTGGAACCAATTCAATACCCACCTGACATAGAAAAGGGAAGGCGCCAAGAAACAAAGGTATATTAGTTCTTGTTCTTATATTCCGGATTTGACTTTCCGAAATAAGACAATCCTAAACTAGTTGAATTGTTTTTTTATTTAACCATTCCTCTCTATTAAGGGCAAGCTTTCAGCCTTGAATCAACTGTATCATTAGCTATATTTGCATCACTTAAGCAATCCGTCTAAAGCAAGTTACTGCATTTAAAAGAGTAGTTCACTCACAAAGATGAATGAGACATCATCATCTGTAGGGGAAACCAGTAGTTCAAAGCCGAAATTTGATGGGTTTGTAATTTCACTGCATTAATCATAAAGTCATGAATGGACACTTTGAATAATGCAGTAGGCCATCAGTGACCATTGCATTCATTCATATTGAGATCTTATGGTTAAACTTAGGAATCCAGCATCTAATTGCCCTTAGCATGATGTTGAGCCATTCCAATCAGGCAATCAATTGTTATGACTCAAAACATTCCTCTGATAATTGATATAAATTTCCCACAATGTGTCCTAGAACACATTGCAATACTAAAGAAAGGGAAAGCATAAAAGGTACACAATTTCAAAACCCTAAATTTTATATCACATGAAGAAAAAAATTTACAGTGCTTTTTTGAAACTCATACTAGGTAAATATACCTTGTGGCATAATCCACGTAGGATTGCAAATTTCCTGACATCTTTGAAGTTTGATCTGCTAAGATCCCATTCATATCGCTTCTTCAGAAACACCTCCAGCCATTTCCATATAAGAGGATGGACATTGTAGGACTTATCTGAATCTCCTCGTTCAGGAACACCAAGCATCAAATTTAATGCAGCAGCTATTGTTGCAGCCATCTTCTCGTGGTTTACAACAGCTGCAATCAGAGCTTGAAGGATATGCTTAAAAGCTCGAACAATCATTTCATGAATGCAGAGTGACTGTACATGCGACAGCTTTTCAGAAAGCTTTACCTGTGTAAATCAAACAGCAAGGAGCATTAACTAATGGAAAAACACATATTGGAAAGTTAAATATGTGAATGGATCACTTCACAAGTATAAGCTAAACAATACAAATTCAATTTATTAACCAGCATTGTAGTGTGAATATGAGGTAAGGCATAAGCCTCAGGACATTGAAATGTAAGCCTTGCTGTTATCAGCTCTTGTTGAAAAGAATTAGAAAGTAAAAAAAAAAAAGTAATTGAATAAAAATGAAAATTTTTATACTTTTTGGTAAACAAATAAAATCATATTAATTCAACATAAAAGATGTTGAACATTATTCAAAAACAAGGTAGGAGCATGCTGTCCATTTTATCATAGGTGTCTCTAGTAAAATATAGAAGTAATGCTATAAACGATACATTTCTGTTTGAAATTAATTAAACTTCAGATATATAGGTATGAATCCCACCATTTATATTGTAGCTAGCTTAGAAGGCAGACACCTTTGGTTTATTAATCATTTTAGCATTGAAACATCTGTTCAAGAGAGGAAAGTTAATAAACAGATTCTTTAAGTCCATAAAACTTAGATACCATGCACCTACGGCATTGCAGAAAAGTGTTGCCTTTAACCTTAAAATAGAAAAAACAAAATAAAATAAAGAAAACCGAAATAAAAATGGCACTTGAAGAGAATTTATCACCGCATCACATCAGGGCATGACTACGAAAGTAACTTACAAATGCCCTCTAAAACTTGAGGAGTTATTTTAACACACTTAGGTGTCTGCAGCTATAGAATTATTGATAACAAGCTTGCTATGCATGCTTTGGCATATTGTAAGTGCATCAAAGACAGGTCTTAGCATAAAGTGTGGATGCACATTTAATTAGATAAATTAGAGAAAAATCAAACAGATACAAGTGGGCATTGTTGTCAGAATTTGACATAAATGTGCTGTGGCAAACAAAGTGAAAATAACAAAATTTACAATTTCTTTCACAGGTGAAGCACATATATATATGGGAAGATATGGTCTAAGAAGTCAAAGCCTGCATGCATATGAACAAGGAACTTACAACATGTCCCAGCGAACGCATCCGAAGGCCTCTAGTATGCATAAAATCAGTTAGAGTCCGGCCATCCACTGGTGACAGCTCTAGCGAGCCAAAATCTGCTACCTGTATTCCATTGTTAATACAAGGTGTACAAATTCACATATTTATAGAAAAATTCAACCAAATAATATATAAGAAATTACCAGTTTTGGAAGAGCAACTTCAGTATAATATTTCTGAGACATTTCAAGTAGCTCTTGCAAAGACTGTTGATCGCACAGGAGGTTAGTTCATGACACAAAAAATAAATACAAAAACAGTCCAATGATATTAAAACATTTTACCTTGCGATGAAGACCAGTATCTGATTCTCTTAGTCGAGTGAAAGCTGAATCAGATAACAACCTGTGGAGTGTAAGTTCATTTTCTCTGGCAGTGGTTTCAAGCTGAGATTCAATAGAAGCTGAATTAGCATCTTCAGTTTCACCAACTACACCATTGATATGGGATCCTGAGTGTTCGGACTGTAATTTCATATTGGTTTCATCTAACTTTTTCTTGTTCTTCTTAAGGGACCTAAGAGGCGTGCCAAGTCCCTCGACCTTCATTTCTCTTTCTGTAGAGGGCTTCTTGTTCTTCTCAGTCGGTGGTTTCTTATCTTTTTCAGTATCTTTCTGGTCTTGCAAATGTTGAATCCAGCAGGCCCCAAGTTCCCATCTCACAAAATGATCTTGCTCTGGTTCCTCTTGCTCAAGCTTAGATAGGCTTTCTTCCAGGACTTTCTCTACAAAAGCTTGGGAAGCACTGAGTTCTTCATGCTCCAAAGTTTGCAAGTGAGCTGCTGGTTTACTATATTCTGAAGGTGTTGTTTTATGAAGAAGCAGTCTCAAACTGTGAGGAAGGCAAAGTCAAAACTTCCAGCAAGCAACAATGAATAATGCATTCAAGAATGTAGAAAAAGATTCACAAGTGAACAACATAACATGAGCATGGAGAATCAATTAATCCACGCATTCAAAACTTTTATCTTTGAAAACATATAAGGATCAAACATGGCACCACCTTTTCCAAAATATGACAAACTAAGATTCTTTATCAAGTCTATTAACTCTAATTCACTTCAAAATACCAAAAATTTCATAATTTCACAGTACACTAAATTTATCTTATAATTTATACAGTGAATAACACTAAAAGTAGAGGTGAAGCCGTTAACAACTCCACCATAATGTGTGATCACAAGCTAGAGGATAGCAATTGTAATCATCTAAGCAGTTCATTGGCAAATTCTAATCTTAATTATAAAATGTGAAACCACAAACTGTTTCAAAAAATTTTTGCTAATACAGAATGCTTTGTTGACTAATAGGAAGGATGGTAGGAACCTGTTGATATTAAGGGCATTGGCACCACCTTCAGGTTGTTCAGGTTCAATACTTTGAGATGGAGGCCTGACATTCTTTTCCTCTATCCTCTCAGCTTTCACAACAACAATGTAACCACAGTATCTTACATTAACAATACCAAGTGTTGCAATGTCCTGCAATCAGAATGTAAAATATTCTTCATGAAGTCAAAATTTGCACTAGAATAAGAATCCCAAAATTCCTGCAAGCACATCACTGATTAATGACATTTGCAGAAACTTACGTGAGCAGCAGTGTTCTCATCAGCAGTAATTCCTTTCAGTAGGTTCCGCTCTACTAAATTTCTTTTGTCCATTCCAGTTGCTTGCCTTCCATCAATTTTGGTATCCACCTTGTAGCTTGCATTGGAGGAATCTTTCATGACTGTGATGCTCAAGTCTCCTACTCTTTCTGCATAAAGAATTTCACCAGTTCCGACTGAAGATATCAGGTCTGCATTTACTCTTACTTGTTGCACAGCCTCAATGGCTCTGAAAATGGCAGTGTCAACAAATAAACTGTGTAGAAGGAAAGCTTTCCTGTCTCGAATCTGTCTTTCCTCTGCTGTCTTGCAGGGCATAGATGCAAGAAACAAAAACTCACTAGCCCAAGGTATCAAATCACTTTTCCCATCTCTTCCAAGACCACCTCCATTTCCTCCCCATGTTTCATCCTCAACAGGAAGAGAAGGAAAAACTGAAGGCGACTGAGCCGCAAATGGAGGGATAAGCCATGTGTTGGCTCTAAACCCATAAGGAAGATTCCCAAACTGCAAGGAGTGAAGGAAGTAAGAATATTCAGTAGCTATAAGAAGTCACTAAACTGCATTATGGAACAACCTATTCCTTTTTTTTTTTTCCTAAAACAACACTACTCAGAGAGGGAGAGAAGGGATTAGTTAAATGATACCTTGTTGCGCTCTGAAAATGCTTTCATGAGATCATCATAAGCCTGAAATTTGAGACACAAAAATATAAAGAAAACATCAAGCGAATCATCAACCACTCTAAAGGATATGGCAGATCACAAGAACACTTAAGCAGGAACAAAAGCGGGGCTAACTAACATTTTCAAACGCTCTACTAAGCTGCCGAAGCAAATCAACAAGATCATGACACAGAATCCGTTGCTTTCCAACATTATAGAATCCCTTTCTGCAAGCTTCGACGTGAACCAGCTTTCCGTTGCACAGCTTCACCTGATCAATTGAACGAAATTTTCAAATTCGCAAATACGAAAAAAAAAATATACGGATTTCAGTAACAAAAAGAGCGAGAGAAGGAAAAAAAATTACATCCAGAGAGAAGAGATGATCATCCTCCGAAATCTCTTCAATCTGCCGTTTCGTCGCCTTTCTTATAACTGCGAGACAACATCCATTATTTATCGGTTTTCAACAGATATGCATGTCGTATAGAGAACGAGAGTGAGAGGGAGATGGTACATTGAAGAGGAGGAGTAAGGTGAGATAATGAGAAAAACTCATAAAAGCTCCCAAGCTTAGGGCACGAATGACTCATCTCTCCTTCTGCATCCACCGCCAAGTCTTTCGACGATGACGACTGTTTCGCGGTGGTTTGAGATTTGACTGTGGTTTTCTTGGCGGTCTTATCCTGCGCACCTTGCACATTCTTTCCAGAGTCAGTTTTGGACTTATCCTGCGCACTCGCTGACGGACCAAACCACGTTGTGCACGCCACAATGTCCAGAAGCCGTCTAATGTGCGCCACTGCAAGCTCCTCATCGTAGACCTCTGATTGAAAGCGTCGTCAATTTACAAGAAGAAAGAAGAAGAAGAATGCTTGCAGCGTTATTTATATGTCACGGTAGAACGACGCCGTCTTAGTGAATCACAAAGCGAAACAGGCGTCTAGTTGACGCTTTTAATAAAGCGGCGTCGTTTGAGGTTAATTTTTTTTTTTTTTTTAAAGCAAGGTTAGATTCATTTTTATGCAACATGAATGACGTTATTTAAAGCGCTAACCAAAACGACGCCGTTTTTGTTTACCTTCTGTTAACGTGAGCACACTAGGCTTGAGCGCTGAAACGTCGACTGTGTCCTTTAACTGTGGCCCCCTTACCTATAAAAACGAAACAAAAAGCCCAAAGTTACAGCGAAAATTTGCTTGCACCGCCCTTCCATTTTTAATATGGGTTTAGGGAGTTATTTGAGTTTTAACAATTCTACCAGTCGTTATAATTTTCTTTTTTTTTCTTTTTTGTCGCGTGTTAGGCCTAGAATATGCAACTTGAAAGCTTTGTAATTGACCAAAAGCGGAATTATTGCACTCTGTTCCAAATATATGTTAGATTTTCAGCAGCTGTTACACGACACTATTAGAAGGACGTCCAAATTTTGGCTTTGGCTTATAGTTATAGGTACACAAAACGACGTAGATTTTTATTCCTTGATGCGAGGCTTCTGAGTGCGAAACGCAATCAATCACAGCTCTCCAACTTGATTGAAAAGAAAAAATTGAGTGAAATTTGAACACCCTTTATTCTTATCTTTTTTGAGTGAATTTTGTTTACCTCATGGGACAATGAAAAATTTGTGATGTAGCAAGACTCTGTGTTCACCGATAAAAGCCGACGAACATCTATAATTCTGTCTGTGGATATTCCCTGCTCAAGATTTCCAAGTTATTATTAAGTAAAACCAAAAAAAAGTGAAACAAGAGAACAGCAACATGCGATTAACCAAACAACGAAACTAGCAGAATAGACAGCTAACTTCCGATGGATTGTTGTCTACGAGCTTTGGGGCTTTGGGTTGTCCAATTACTTGAAAGTGTACAAGGTCAAATTACGCAACTTTTGTTAACCAAACAGCATCCTTCTTTTTCTTACCTTACCTTTGAAAACCAAGAAACAAACATATACATATAGATACGGGATTGGTCCATCTTATTCTCAATGTTAAATTCTTGCCTATACCTAAAACATGTTCCCACATATACATCAATCTAATAAATAATTGATATTTAAAAATAGTATATTCTATTTTATTTTCAATATTAAATGTCAATTATTAGTTTATTTAGATTATTAATAAAATAAAATTATTAGTTAAGTTATATAATTAATAAAAGAAAATAAAATAGGCCCATTTTTTCAATATCAATTGTTTGTTGGGTTGATATATATGTGGGACATGTCATAAGTGTAACTGTGTAAAAATTTCTCTTCAGTGTATATATATATATTTTTTATTTATTGAACTTAACGACTGAAATCTTTATGAACCTCTCAAAAGTAGCTTTAAAGAGATTTGGTACGTGGGTAGCTTTAAAAAAAATAAAATATAACAAAAAAGAAAATATATGCACTAATTGGAGATAGGCAGATAGCAAAGCAGTAATGACAATGAGCATTAGTACTACAAAAAGGATGATACAAAATTCATGTTTAAAAGATGTACACAGCCAAATTAAAGAAAGTTGCCTCAGCTGAGCTCGACCTTTGGTCATATAAAATTAGAAGAAATGCAGAAACAGAATGCACATAAGTGCAAGACAATTGGTTTTTAAATGAAGTTGATAATTAACGGACAAGAAGCATGAATACAAGAGCATCAAACCTTCAAAACAATGCGAGTCTCGTCAGGGAGGTTGACTGTTATGTCCATAACAACTGGAAGAACTGTTGAATTATAGAAACAAAAATATATTAGACAGGTCTAATTATTTAACAATGTAAAGAACTAATTCCAGCTTAATTACCATATATATATATAAATTTAATTATATAAAATTTACCCTTCTCGTCTTTCTTCTTCTTCTCTCCTTTTGCCCTGCCACGACTGTTCCTTGGTGCCATTTTCTAGTTTTTCTTGATTAAGTAACTAAAGGGTATGTACCTATTTCAGCAAAAACATTATTCATCAGAAAAACCAAAAAGCTTGTCTAATCTGAGAAGCAGTTACAGGATAAAATTCAATAAACCCACCACAGAAATACAGCTGAACTTCAAAAATAGTCTAAAACAGCATAATTTAAACTAGCAAAGCCATTTTTTTTTCCCCACAACTAGGACTTCTATTAAAAAAATATATAGCAGCATACGTATGGAGTAGTTTAAATCAAAGCTGTGCTCCAGAAATAATTACCAAATATCAGAACTCAAAAGAGTTCTGAAAATTTTTTTAAGTATTGAAGAAGATAGAGACCGAAAAGGAGGGGTCTTTAATGCACTAATAATAAAGTTGTCAACAGACAGGAGCTAAGACACCACCAATAAGAACGAGTACACTTGCACCAGCTAATAATAACTATAAGTCTATAGCTATATATATGTGAACAAACAGACACACACACATATATATATATATCTGTAACAGAAAAGTGAAAAGAGTAGAGAAGCTGCCAAACTGAAAGTGAAGAAGGGTGTTCAGAGAGTGGATAATGAAGAGGGCATGACCATTAAAGAGAGTGTATGAAATGAATTGAAGCTCTCCTTTCACTGGATAGAAATGGTGAGGGAAAGAGGGATGGAGAGAAAGGAACAGATATAAAAGAGATGTGGGTACGATAAGGAAGGAAGGGCGGAGATTTAACAGTCAGATAGTAGATGGCATTTTATGGCAGTTTCTGGCTTATACGGTAATAATATATTATTGGGATATTTTTCTTTTTATTATTTTAATCATATAAAAATATCAATTTCAATCAATACCATATATATATAAAGTAATTATTATTATAAAAATCAATAAAGGTTTTTTTTTTTTCAATATAAGAAGTTCAAAAAAAACTTAGTAAGTTATGATAAAAAATATGGGTCTAAAGGCAACATAACTATTTTAATAAATAAAATGCACATACAATTGTTTTACTTCATTTTATTTAAATTGTTCCATGATTAACTAAAGCAACCGAAGATAACTAACTTACAATTAGACAATTACAGCCTGATTAATTGGTTTGTTTTGGCTGCTTAATTAACTCGTTTATCAACAGATAAAACAAAAATTAGCTGCGGTGATGCAAGAGGTGGGGTTGTGCAGGACCCGCTCGGTCTGAAATTTCCAGACCAAACCGACTCGAAATTTTGGACCGGTTCGGTGGAAATTGGGCTGAAATGTGGGTCGGTTCAATCGGGTTAACATAAAGCGGGTTACGTAGGGCGGGTCAGTTGCGAGCCAGTGCAAACCGACCCGCCCAAACTTCCGAAATTTGATGTTCAAAACGCAGCGTTTAGTGTTGATAGATATACACATATTATAACTCTAACCCTATTTTCATAAACCTAACCTAACTCTCTTTTTCTCTTGTCTGCGCCTCCCTCGGTCCCTCCCCTCTCTTCAGCTTCTCGATCCTTCTCTCTATGTGAGTTTATGACTCTCTAAGTCTCTCTTCAGTCTTTAACTTCTCGCTCCTTCTCTTCTCTATAACTCTCTCAGTCTCAGACTCTCCGAGTCTCTCTTCAGTCTTCAGCTTCTCGATCCTTCTCTTCTCTGTGACTCTCTCAGTCTCTCTTCTATATGGTCGCTACTGACTCCTCTACCAGAATAACCATGGCCCTGGGCCTTGTAGCCTTGTAGGCTCCAGATCTATTGTGTTTTGTGATCTTTGTGCCCCTCTATGCTCCAAATCTATGTGATTTTGGAACTGGCTGGAATCGATCTCGTAGTAAGTCACTAAAAACAAAATTTTTATGTGTGTTGTGGAAAAAAATTTGCGCTTTCTTTACTAATTTTCAAAGTTTGTGACTTTTGTGTGTGATATTGAAAGTTTGTTTACTGATTTTGAAAAAAAAAATCCTCTTTTGTGCCTTTGTTAGCGAAATTTTTATTATTTAGGTATTTTCAATAAAGCACATAAATAGATCTCTGTCATTCACTTCACTCATTATGTGTATTATGTAACAAAATGAATTTTTATTTAAATTTACCATTTTTTTATGTGTGTCTGTCACTGTGACTATGTGTTGTGAATCTGTGATGGTGGCCTGGTGGGTCTGTATGTGTTATGAACCTTTGATGGTGGGTCTGTGACTTTATGAGTCTGTGTGTGCTGTGAACCTTTGATGGTGGGTCTGTGACTCTGTGAGCATGTGTGTGCTGTGAACCTGTGATGGTGGGTTTGTGACTCGGTATGTGGTATGAACCTGTGATGGTGGGTTTATGAGTCTCTGTTGTGGACCTGAATCGAGTATCTGTCTCTCTTAATTTGTGAGTCTCTGCTGTGAAGCTTTTTTTTAAAATGCTTTCAAAAAATCTTGTCTTTTTGTGTTGTTTTATTTTTAACAATTTGGATTTGCTGAGTTTTATGTAAATGAAATATTTATTGTGTTTGTGGGTGACTTTGTGTATTGTGTTGTAATTGTTAGTTTTTGTTGACTTGAATCGACTGAACTTAAATGGTGGAAGCACTGGTTTCTATTCGAATTCTCTCACTTCTGTAATAGAAGGTCATATTTAAAAGGTGGAAGCCCTTATTTGAAGTTAACATTGGACACTGAAAATCCCTTCAAAAAGGTGTATTTGATTTTATATTTCTGTATTTTTAAAATTATTGTCGTTATTAGTTATTACATACCTCTGTCATTCTGTTTAAAACTCTAATTTTTTTTCTCTGTCTCGTATATAATGGAAGGCAGTGACTGTGGTGCTCCAACCGCCTAAACTAATGTGGGAGCTCAGAATGTGGTGGAAGCACAAAATCCTGAACATGAGCAAATAGTCTCTACTTCCCCAAAGAAAATGAAAGAGATCGATTCCAGAAGCAAAGTGTGGGAGCATTTTGAGAGGGTGAAAGACAATGAAGGGGTTACAATAAAAGGTCAATATCTCTAATGTACTAAATTATTCAATGCTCATCCTAAAAGGCATGACACATCTTCTTTACGCAATCACATTCTCACTTGCACTAAAAATCCTCACAGTAAAGAAACTAGGCAGTCTCTTTTAACATTAAAACCTATTGGTTCTGAGTCTTTTGCATCTCAAAATGTTGGGGTGTTAGGAACATGGAAAATTGATCAGGATTTCATTAAAAAGGCAATTGCTGAAATGGTTATTGTAGATAAACTACCTTTGAAGTTTATTGAGGGAGATGGGTTTAAAAAATTTATGTTTGTTTGCTGACCTAGATTTAAAATCTCTTTTAAATGGACAATTAATAGGGACTGTATGAGCTTTTACTTGGAAGAGAGGGTAAAATTAAAAACTTTTCTAAGAGACCATTGTCAAAGAGTCAGTTTGACAACTGACACTTGGACTTCCATTCAAAGGCTTAATTATATGTGCATCACTGCATATTTTATTGATGATGAGTGGAAGCTTCATAAAAGAATCATTTCTTTTGTACATATGAGCTCACATAAAGGTGAGTACATTACTGATGTAACGCCTTCTCCAAAATCTCTTCCATTAATAAACATAATTAAAGCGTTAATGATAATAAGATGTTACTTAGCAACTACATCACAATATCTGAAATACATTGAAACTTAATACAACTCCAGTTCATCCTTCCATTACATAACAATTTTAATATCATTCTCTTTTACTTCATTGACCACTGCACTGTCTTTTCTCCGCTGCTATCCCAGCAGATATCAAGCACCTACACTGAAAATTTTTAAAA
>CATIWO010295527.1:0-21521 GCA_949673435.1 Macaranga tanarius
ATCATAATATACCAAGATTAGAAATATATATCATAAGCACCGTGGTGCTAACCATCCATCCATACAATAAATATAAGCCATCAAATATATACAATCAGAGTACTAGATGCTAATAAAAATAATATAAGATACATCATCATTTGCCCTAGCATCTAACCCCAAAGTCATCGGATCTCCTATCCGGCATAAAAAGGTAATGGTGGTAAAGATAGTAGCAGCAACACAAGTCCTGGCCCAACCCTCAGCAAAGATACTAGCTCATTGGCTTAAAAATAAATCTCTAGGTAGTAGGCTTGAAGGGTGTATAATGGACATAGGCAAAAAGACCAAAATAATGCATCCATAAGACTGCATCACACCCATATGAGGGTGACCTCAACATCTAGAGAGGTGGCATAAGTGATCTAGAAAATGGAATAAACGCTATCCTCATGCTCTTCCTGCACGGACGAGACTCGTGCATCAGCTCTTATGGGCACAACAGTAACCTTAAACACCAGCTCAGCATCCGTATCATGGTAAACTACATACCGTACCTGAGTTTCTGCCGGTGTAACCTTATAGACCATGGATGCCCACTGTACTACCATAGATGCTAGGTTATCTCTATGCTGTGAAAAATATTTTAAAAACGGTGGTGAGTAATTCTGAAAGAAATTACCCAATGAGCAGCTAGTATAATTTTTAAAACAAAAGCATTTGCCCCAAAACATGCTAAATATCAAATACCGCAATTATATATAAAAACTGATAAATATTTTCAAGCACACTACTTTGTCAAAATAAATCATTTTATATTAAACCTTCCTTTCTTAAACATTTGGCAAAGTATTCCCATTAGATGAGAGTTGACTTAAATACTTTTAATAATAAAACGAATCCAAACAATTTCAGAACATAAAATTTCTCTTTCCAAATAAGGCTCGAGGCATTTCAAATCATCAAAATAAATCCCTGATTTCCTTTAAAAATTTACCAATAATCATTTACACAATTTAGGGTTCAAAAAGCTTACTTTCAAATAAATACAAGAAATCCACAATTTTCCCTAAAATTCATGATTTCAAATAATGACAAGCTTTGTTTCATAAAAATAAATAGTGTGAATAACGTTTCATAAATCATTAGTCATCATAAGCAGATACATGCTTTGGTTCATTATGAATTCCTCATATCAATTATAATTAGAGTTGAGAGTTTTGCTCATTTCAAAAATAGCATTATATACTGTTCACATTATCTCAATTGATAATTCAGATCATTATCTCACAATAGACAATTCTCAACCCTTTCCCTAAAGGAAATAATAATATATAACATTTCTCATTCTCACATATCATTTCAACTTTCTTTCCATGGCTTGCACTAGCCAAATTACATATTGAATTCAATATCATCGTATGCATATATATAAACCACAAGGATTTGCCCCAAAGGCACATCTGAATTCCTGCGTTGTCCCAAAGACAGTTATCAATCGAGTGGTCAGCTCATCATTCCCAACTCATCCCATATACATATGCATATATACTCTTATATATAATTACATTTTCATTATCAATTTTTCACAATGATTTAGTCCCTTTGTCTAAGACTTCATAACATACAGTAATTTAGGTATCTTTAATTCATTAATACGAGTTTATTGACAATCAACCAGAATTATAAAAACTAAAGAATTAATTTCATTTTTTGACGTTTTTAACGTTCTAAAACATTATTCTACGAGTCAATTCATCAATGCGCTTTAATTAAAGCGAGACGGTCATAATCAGACGCGTTACGAGTCACGGAGGTGCAAGCATAGTGCAGGGGCACCGACTTCTAGATCAGAGGCACCGACCCCGCGCCGCGGAGGCACTGATCACTGGTGGAGGCGCCGCCCTCTCACCTTTCTGAAGGCATCCTGACTTCCCATCGCGAAGGCGTCGTCATCATGGGAAGACGCACCACCCAGCGTCTCAGAGACACCTCCCACCATAGCGGAGGTGCCACCCACTATGTCAGAGGCGCCGCCCTCTGGCCATCTGGGTCAATTTCGACAGTAGCAGACACTTCAATAAAAACTCAATTTTACACAAATTTAGGTATGCCAGAAGTTCATACACGAGTTGTAAACTAAAATGAAGCTTATAGACAACTTAAAAACATAAAAAACTATCCTAAATCTATGAATTTAGCCATCAAAATACCCAAATTTTAAAATTAAAGTTTAATAAAAATAAAATACATAAATTCAATTTAAATCCACCACTCACAACTTTCTCCAGCTAAAATCATCCTCTTCTTGTTGAATTCAAAATCTCCTTCAATTCCAGACCACTAGCCTTTCTCTTTTTGCTTCTTTTGCTTCTGCCATCTTCCTTTTCTCTCTTTTCTTCTTCCATCACCATACCTTCCACTATTCATCCCAACAACTCTCATTCTTCTTCCTTTGGTCCTTCTTCTTTTTTTTCTTTCCTTTTTAATTCACTTACTTATATTTATTTCATCTTAGTCCTTTCTTTCTTTTCAATTACATCCTTTACATTCTATTCAATATAACTAAACTTCCTTCCAAATATTTATTTCCTTCATTTCTTAAAAATAATATTAACTCAAATGATAAAATAATACATCTCCAAATAATACTAATTAACTCCCATCATTATCATTAATTAACTAAAATAATAAAATCCTCAATTGTTATTAATAAATAGTAATCCGGTTCTAGGACACGGATGTTACACGATGCTTTGGTGTAAAGGCGTGCGCCTCAGCTCATTGAGGCCCTAGAGGTGGCGCCTCTAGAGTATAGAGGCATGCGCCTCTATTATGGGAGGGCAGCACCTCTGAGGAATAGAAGAGTGAGCCTTTGTGATGAGGAGGCGGCACCTCTGTGGCTAAGGGCGGTGCCCCTCCGCTGATCAGGTGGTGCCCCTGTATGATTTTAAGCATTTTCTCAATCTGTTTTAAAAGAAAAACTTATTTCTGAAGTGAATTTGAATACTGAGTTATGTTTATAGTGTTTTGCTTGGTTGTGACCAAAATTTATTTGAAAAAAATGATGATATTTGAATGATTTGAGTATTTGATTATTAAAGGATTGCAGTAAGACCGTACTTGGGGTACGACAAGGTTCAGTGAGATGTAAAACTGTGTCCGGAACATAACATCTCATGTTATTTTCTATATTTAGGATACAATGATAAGCCTTTTGGCTACTTATGTAATTTATGAATATGGCATGCATACCTGGTCCGAACCTTTAATGTGCTAATTGGTACCTACCACATTGACAGTAATCTGATTATATATTATTTAAAGGAATCAATGTGAGTTGATTCATATAATTTGAATATTTATTGTTTGACTCTTAATTTACAGTTATCATTTAACTATTTACGTTAATTTATTTTATATTATTTTTATTATCATTTGAAATGTTATTATTTTAATTATTGAGAGTGTTTAGTTTAGTTCATTCACTGAGTGTTTCACATAGAAATACTTATCACTCTCTTTTGTAAAACTGTTTTATTTTCAACTTAGCTATTATACATATTGTATAGAATAATGGCGATCATGTGGGTAGCCCAGACCTTAGATGTATATAGAGAAGAGACGATGATCTTATACTATATTAGACATGATCCTGACACTGAGCTTTTTTTTCAAGTTTCTATTGACCCCATAGCCACTGATTACTGCACTAGTACGATCAGAAATAACTCTTCGGACAGTTATCTAACAGTCATTTTTGTTACCTATGAGACACAAGTTGGTGTCCGGGTCACTATGACTTGGACTTAGCCGTTGCAGAAGCTGTTGGTATTATGCCCCTTTTTACCGGTAGAAGATTGAGGTTTAGGATTGTTGCTACTATTTTTGGGTAAATATGTGGGTAGTATATTCTAGGGTAATTAGTCTACATTCTCTAGAGATTTATTAAGGCTCTGATCCTTTTTGATGTATAGTATTGTATATATTTTTAATAGCTCTTTTTCTCTAGTTTTCTCCTCCTACCGCTGAACACTAACCTTGTATATTATAATGTATATATATATGTGTGCACATTATTTTCAGTATTAGTATTCTGTTGATGAGTTTGTTTTTTTTATATTATCATATATGCTTTGTGATTATTGGTGATTATTTTATATATAAGTTTTAGTATTGTTATTAAGTAATAATCAATATACCAGATTAGCAAATAACCTCAATAGATATGTTATAAGTTATATTCAAGCGATATAAATGATATTTATCCTGCTTATCAAACTAGTCCATCTGGATAGTTTCTTAGATTCCTTATTAGAAGTGATACCTTTCCATGCTATTACTCTGTGCTGGACAGTCTGAGTTAAAAATCTATCCGACATGGGTGCAAGTGGGGAGGGATGTCACAATTTTTGATATCAGAGTCTAGATTTTAAATGTTTAGATTATAAGATTAAGAATATTATTAATTTTGAAACTCAAATTATAGAAATGATATTTCTAATGGCTTTTAAAGCTTAGGCTATAAAATTTGAGATTTGGAAGAAAGTTATATAATGAATGAATAGTGATGATTGATGATGTGATATATGATGATTTAAGAGTACTAAATGAATTAATCTTAAATTGTAGAAAGTTAAGTAATGGCAAGAACTAGGGGAGGTGGTTTAAATGCTCAAGGTAGACCTAGAGGTAGACTGAGTGGCCGAGG
This sequence comes from Macaranga tanarius, assembly GCA_949673435.1. Taxonomy (NCBI): domain Eukaryota; kingdom Viridiplantae; phylum Streptophyta; class Magnoliopsida; order Malpighiales; family Euphorbiaceae; genus Macaranga; species Macaranga tanarius. The sequence goes on from CATIWO010295527.1 coordinate 4,691, forward strand.
TAGAGGCCCAGGCAGATAGAATGGGTATAGTGGAAAGGGTAGAAAGTATGAATAAAAGTGGATATATACCACGGAATAGATTCCCTTAAGAAGCCTCCATTAGTAATGAAAGGAGTGATGGGCATGCACGTGGTGCAGAGGGTGGGCAATGTAGTTCGACATCGAGGACGATGATACTAAATTTTAATGTACCAAGGTAAGCATGTAATGGATAGCCACAATAGCCGGTATATGGAAATGAACCTAACCTAATGCCACCAATGATGTATATGGATGTTATAGAATTGGTGCGAATTATGGCCACATCAATGGCAGAAAGAGACAGGGAAAAGTATAAGAGGCATGGAGACATAATTGACCATACAAAGAAATGTGGAGCGTATAATTTCTATGACACATTGAATCCAGGACAGGTTGAAAAATGGATCAAGACCATGGAGAAAGCTTTTACGACACTGCAATTGACTAATGAAGAAAAGATGGGCAATGTTTATGGGTTGATGTTTGATAAAGATGATGATTAATTAACTCAAATTTAGAATTTCTACGGTGAAGCTCTAAATTGGCAGGTATTTCAGGATGAGTTTTGTAAAGAATATCTGACTGAGAATTATTGAAAAGAGAAGTTAGTTGCATTTATTAATCTGATGTAAAGATTGATGACGGTAAGTGAATATGTTGATAAGTTTGAAGACCTGTATAAATACACCAAGAATATCGACCCTATCGAAGAGAAAAAGAGTGAGAAGTTTCGTGAGAGTTTACATATATCCTTAAGAGGGAAACTAAATTTGTAAGTTGGAACTACTTTCTGAGGTTGGGTCGAGAAAGCAATGGAACATAAGAAGTTAGATAAAGAATTTAAAGATTTAACTCGGACCTAATGAAATTAACTACCTGAATTATCACGGCAGCCATGGAAAAGGAATAAAGAACGATGATCGAGATTCTATCCTTATTCCAAAAGTAATGTGAGAATGAGAGGTGGAAATTAAGACCATAAAAGTCAGGCATTGGTTAGACAACTGGTGAGACCGTCATGACAAACTGGTATTAGATTTGGCATATAGGAAAAAAATGCATTGTCATGGTGCAATGTATGTAAGAAGAATCATTTGGGAAGGTGTGGTCAATTAGAAGTTAGATATTTTCGGTGTAATGAGATCGAACATTAGAAACTATACGAAAGCACTACCTGGAGAATCTTCAGTACAAGCATCATATGCTCCTTGTAGTGAGCTAGGTGGGAGAGTAACTAGGGTAGAAAGACCTACAAACATAACTAGAGAGGAAGAGGCAAAGTAACCTTATAAAAACCAATTAGGATAGCCGAATATTGTAATTAGAGGTGTACAACAGGTAAGGTTTTATGCTGTTATGGAAAAAGAGGCAAAAAAGTCTCCAGATGTAATAGCAGGCAAGGCGCACATCAACAGTAAGTTAGCACGCATACTTATTGACCCTGGTGCTACATTTTTATTCTTATCGTCAACTTTTATGATACGTGATAGACTTCGAATGGATGATTTGAATGAACCTGTGATAGTGAGTATGCCCATAGGTATGTGTGTAGTATGCAAGAAGGTGTTTATAAATATTTTATTAGAAATTAATGGGGGTAAAATGAAATGGGATTTCATACCCCTACATCTTAATGAATTCGATACTATACTCGAAATGGATGGGTTAAGCCATTACCGAGCCAATATAAATTACTTTGAAAGGCAAGTAGAATTGAAGAAAGAAGATGGAAAAAAGATAGTATTTATCAGAGGAGATAGGAAGACTCCTATTAAGATAATCTCAATGATAAAGGCTGAGAAATATCTTAGAAAGGGATATGAAGCCTATATAGCCTCAGTGATTAAAGATCGAAAAGAAGGTGCGAAATAAAAAGAACTGCTAGTAGTAAATGAGTTCGAGGACGTATTTCCTGAAGATTTGCCAAGACTACCACCAGAAAGGGAGATTGAGTTTGAAATTGAACTCATACCTGGAACAGCTCCTATATCGCAATTGCCATATAGGATGGCTCTAGCGGAATTGAAAGAACTGAAAACGTAATTATAAGAACTATTGGATAAGGGATTTATTCGACCGAGCTTTTTACCTTGGGGAGCACCCCGTATTATTCGTGAAGAAGAAGGATGGATCTCTTCGGCTTTGTATAAGCTATAAATAGCTGAATAAGGTCATAATCTGAAATAAATATCCTTTGCTGAGGATAGAAGATTTATTTGATTAATTACAAGGGGCAAAAGTATTTTTAAAGATCGATTTACGCTCTGGTTATCACCAGTTGAGGATCAAGGAATCTGACATATCCAAAACTGTATTCAGAATGAGGTATGAATACTACGAATTCCTAGTTATACTATTTAAACTCATAAATGCACCAGCTGCATTTATGGATCTGATGAATCATGTATTCAAACCATATCTGGATAAGTTCATGACCGTGTTCATTATCGATATTCTGGTGTACTCGAAGTTAAATGAGGAATATGAAGAACACCTAAGGATGATATTGGAGATTTTGAGAGTTAAATAGCTTTACGTGAAGTTTAGTAAATGTGAATTTTAGTTGGATAAAATTGCATTTCTTGGACACGTGATATCTGCTGAAGGAGTGTATATGGACCCTAGTAAAATCACCGTAATTGTTAATTGGGAGCCACCAAGAAATATAATAGAAATATAAAGTTTTCTAGGATTGGCAGGCTACTATCGATAATTTGTACAAGATTTTTTTATTATCACATCATCGTTGACAAAGCTACTAAGGAAAAATGTAAAGTTCATGTGGAATTCGGAATGTCAATGGAGTTTCAAAATCTTAAAGGAGAAATTGGTTACGATACCAATATTGACGTTACCTGTAGAAGGAGGTTATTATGTAGTATATAGCGATGCTTTAAAGCAATGACTTGTTTGTGTGTTGATACAAAATGGAAAAGTTGTAGCATATGCATCAAGGCAACTAAGGTTGCATGAGCAGAACTATCCCATACATGATCTAGAATTAGCAGCAGTAGTGTTCGCATTAAAGATGTGGAGACATTATCTCTATGGAGTTACTTATCAAATATTCACGGATCACAAGAGCCTGAAGTATATTTTAACTCAAAAAGAGTTAAATTTGAGACAAAGACGTTGGGTGGAGTTATTGAAAGATTACAATTGCATAATAAAATATCATTTAAGAAAAGCTAATATGGTCACGGATGCACTGAGCCGAAATTAGGTGGTAATTTGTATTATATCCGCACGGTTAGAATGCCACTATTGATTGAGTAGAGGAAGCCAAATGTTAAAATTGAGATAGATTCCTCCATTAGAGTGTTAGCTACTTTTAAGGTGAGGCCAATCTTGATAGAAAGAATCGAGGTAGCATAACAAGTGGATGAGGAAGCAAAAAGGCTATACAAAGATGTTAAAGATGGAAAGGTGAAAGAATTGAGTTGAAGTGAAAAAGGAGTTTTAAAGTTTGGAAATCGACTATATATGCCAGATATAGAAGAGTTAAAATAATAAATAATGGAAGAGGCATATTTTTTGGCATATGCTATACATCAGAATTCGTATCCAAATATTTGACATGTCAGCAATTGAAGGCTGAACATAAACATTTCATAGGATTATTGTAATCCTTGCTGATTCCTGAGTGGTAGTGGGAACACATCACCATAGATTTCGTAGTAAAACTACCGAGAACCCAATAAGGACGTGATGCTATTTGGGTGATTGTGGATCGATTAATGAAGTCGACACATTTCTTATCGGTCAAGACCAACTACAATTTGAATAAGCTAGCAAAATTATATGTGAGAGAAATTGTGAGATTGCATAGAGCTCTAGTGTCGATCGTGTCAGATCGAGATCTAAGATTTACTTCACATTTTTAGCCGAGTTTGCAAGAAGCGTTGGGTACTAAATTAAAATTTAGTACATCTTTTCACCCATAAATGGGCGATCAATCCGAACGTACCATCTAAATTTTAGAAGATATACTTAAAGCAAATGCGTTAGAATTTAGAGGTAATTGGGATAAGCAAATGCCATTAATGGAATTCGCTTATAACAATAGCTATTAAAGTAGCATAGAGATGGCACTATCTAAAGCATTGTATGGGAGGAAATGTAGAACCTCCATTTATTAGGAAGAAGCTGAAGAAAACTGTTAGGATTGGAGTTGGTACAGATGACCACGAAAAATCTTCATAAACTTCAAGCGAATTTAAAAATGGCTCAAGACAGAAAAGAAGTTATGCTAACTTGAAACGAGCCGACATTGAATATAATGTAGAAGAGAAGGTATTTTTGAAAACATCTCCATAGAAGGGAGTGCTGAGATTTAGCAAGCACGATAAGTTAAGTTTAAGATTCATAGGACTGTATAAGGTAATCGAGCGTGTTGGGCCAATAGCTTATCGATTGGTACGACCCCCAAATTAGTCTGGAATCTATGATGTTTTTCACGTATCGATGCTAAGAAGGTACATAAGTGATCCTTTGCACATACTACGAGAATAACCAGTGGAACTGAAAGAAAATTTGAGCTATGAGGAAGAAACAGTATCGATCATAGTCGAAGACCAAAAGATACTACATAATAAAATTATTCCGTTAGTCAAAGTACTATGGGAAAATCACCCTCGTGAAGAAGCCATGTGGGAATGTGAAGAAGATATGCAACATCGGTACCCGTAACTATTTATATCCCAAGCTAGTTAAGGATATTAGCATTCTCCAATTTTAAGGATGAAATTTTTTAAGTGGGGGAGAATTATCGGGTCCGTACTTAAATATTTAATATTACATTTAATTAGGACTAGATTGTATAGAAAATAAGTTTGGTTGAAGGACTTTATTAAAAATAATTAAGTTCGGGGATTAAAATAAAGTTTGGCATTAACCGCCCAAACTAACAAATCAAAAAAAAGGGAAAATTATTGCTGAGAGACGTGTTGCATACAGAGCAGTGATGAGGGTGACTCGCTCACTGCCTTCTGTAAAGCAAGAAAGACACAGAGGGCTTTGTACAATTTTTAGTACCAAAAGAACGAAATTGGACAGAAGAAAAGAGAAGAGCAAAAGAAAGTTTTGGGTGAAGTTTTATCTATTCGTTTGTAATCAGCGTAGGAACTAGTAACAAGAGGAAGGAGACAATAACGTAGGTAAGTGATCTTCCTTCTTCAAAAAATTTTTATTTTCTTCAATTGTTTCATTGATTTGATTAAACTTTTGAACGTTTGAATAAATTTGATTTCAGACGGATTTATTAATATTTTGAAAATATATATACATTGGTTTAAAATGGGGAGGCGACACCTCGGTGCAGAGGCGTGTGCCTCAACCCATTGAGGCCCTAGAGGCATAGGCCTCTGTCATAGGAGGGTGGCGCCTCTGAGGCATAGAGGCATAGAGGCGGTGCCTCTAAAGCACAGAGGCATGCACCTCTGTTATGGGAGGGCGGCGCCTCTGAGGCACAGAGGCGTGAGCCTCTGTGATGAGATAGCGGTGCCCCTCTGCTGATCAGGCAGTTCCCCTGTGTGCTTTTGAGCATTTTCTCATTTTATTTTAGAAGAAAAACTTATTTCTGAGGTAAATTTGAATACTGAGTTATGTTTACAATATTTTGCTTGGCTGTGACCAAAATTAATTTGAAAAAAATGATGACATTTGAATGATTTGAGTATTTAATTATTAAAGGATTGCAGTGAGACCGTACCTGGGGTACAGTAGGGTTCAGTGAGATGTAAGACTGTGTCCGGGATACAATAACTTATGTTATTTCCTGTATCCGGGATATAGTGATAAACCTTTTGGCTACTTATGTGATTTATGATTATGATATGCATACCTGGCCTGAACCTTCAATGTGCTGATTGGTACCATCATATTGATAGCAATATGATTATATATTGTTTAAAGGAATTAATGTGATTTGATTCATATGATTTGAATATTTATTGTTTGACTCTTAATTTACAGTTATCGTTTAACTATTTACATTGATTGATTTTATATTATTTTTATTGTCATTTGAAATATTATTATTTTAATTATCTAGAGTGTTTAATTTAGTTCATTCACGGAGTATTTCATATAGAAATACTCACCACTCTCTTTTATAAAACTGTTTTATTTCCAGCTTAGCTATTGTACATACTGTGTAGAATAATGGCGATCATGTAGGTAGCCTAGACCTTAGATGTACATGGAGATGAGACCATAGTCTTGTACTATATTAGAGATGATCCCGACGCTGAGCTTTTTTTTCGAGTTTCTATTGACGCCATAGCCATTGACTGCCGCACTAGTATGATTAAAAATGACTTTTCATATGGTTGTCTGACAATCATATCTGTTGCCTATGAGACACAGGTTGGAGTTCGGGTCACTATGACTTGGACTTAGCCGTTGCAGATGCTGCTGGTGTTATACCCCTTTTTATTGGTAGAGGGTTGAGGTTTAGGATTGTTGCTACTATTTTTGGGTAAATATGTGGGTATCATATCTTAGGGTAGTTAGTTTACCTTCTCTAGAGATTTGTTAGGGCTCTGATCCTTTTTTATATATTATATAGTCTATATTTTTGATAGCCCTTTTTCTCTAGTTTTCTCCTATCGCTGCTGAACACTAACCTTGTAGATTATAATGTATATATATGTGTGTAAATTATTTTCAGTATTAGTGTTATGTCGATGAGTTTATTTTTTTTATATTATCATATATGCTTTGTGATTATTGGTGATTGTTTTGTATATAAATTTTAGTATTGTTATTAAGCAATAGTCAATATACCAGATTAGCAAATAACCTCAATGGATATGTTATAAGTTATATTCGAGTGATATAAATGATATTTATCCCGCTTATCAAACCAGTTCATCTGGATAGTTTCTTAAATTCCTTATTAGAAGTGATACCTTTCTATACTGTTACTCCATATTGGACAGTCTGAGTTGAAAATCTATCCGACGTGGGTGCCGGTGAGGAGGGGTGTCATATAGATAATGTAGTTTTAGAAGTTTTCTTAAATGAAATATAATAAGTAAATAATTAAAATTACTTAATCACAAATTTGTTAAAATTACCATAAATTTTAAATTTATAATATTGAATTATTATATAAAAATAATATTTTATTTTAATAATAATAATAATAATATCAAATTATAAATTTTATATTTTATATACAATTACGAGTCTAAATTTTTTTTTATTCATATGCGAAGCATATGGTAGTTTACTAGTGTGTGTAGATATATAATAATCTATTATATGGTTAAAATTTTAAATTGATAATTGATAGTTATTGTGATACTCAATAGCTTTTATTCATATATATTAAAGAAACAAGATATTGTATCCAAAACTAGTTTTACAAATATGTTTTTTTTCTCCGAGTTGGGAGTCTGAGTTTTTCCTCTTTCTGAGAGGTGGTTGTTGTCTAGTTTCTTGTCTTTATTGAGTGATTATCTTTTTTGCTATCTTTGTTGTTCTGCTATCATGGAGCATCGTATGGCTTTGCTATCTCCGAGTGTGGATGAAGAGGAGGAGATGTTGCTGAATATGGGAAATGAAGTGGAGATGTCATCTTTTACTAAATTGTGTTTGAATGGTAGGTTCCTTACTGACCAGCCTATCAAACTCAATTTCATGAAGCATCACCTAGCAGCTTGATGGCATCCTGGGCTGGTATAAGTATCAAGGAGTTGGATGATAATCTGTATTGTTTTGAGTTTTATCATGTTCTTGATTTGAAAAGGGTATTGGGAGGGGGTCCTTGGACTTATGATAGCCATTTTTTAATATTTCACCATCTCAAGAGTGGGGAAATTTCATAAACAATTCCCTTGAATCATATGGCTATATGGGTTCAAGTGTATGATGTCCCTGTTGGTTATATGTCAATGGCCACAGGAAAATAGCTTGGTGATTTTATTGGTCAATTCCTGGATTATGACAATAATAATATGATGGGGGTTATCCAAAGGTACATGAGGATTAGAGTCTCTATTGATGTCAAAGTGCCTTTGAAGAGATGGAAGAAGATCAAGTTTGCTGATGGGAAATAGGTGGTTGTCCATTTTAAATACGAGTTTAACACCTACCTCTGCTATATTTATGGAGTGTTAGGACACACTGATAAGTTCTATTCATTAATTTTTGATAAAGGAGAGGAAGCGTTGTGCAAGGAATAGGGATCCTGGATCAAGGCACCGCTGAGGAGGGTGGCAGGATTGGGTGGTGAATGGTGGCTGAAAGAGGGAGGGAGTGGAGAGGATAATCCTAGTCAAGGAAGGAAAGATCTTGGAGATGATTCGATTTTGAAAAATAAGGAAGATTTGAATTTCAGCAGAGCAGATTTCGAAACTCATCAAGGAGATTTGAATTTGAAGGGAGATAATTCAGGTACAGTAAATGGAATTCAAATGGTAGGAAAGGATAAAATTGTTATGGGTATTTGTCCAAATGGAAAAGTGGTATGTGAAAATTTGATTCTTATGGGGCCAGCAAAAAATCAAATCCAAGATAGTGAGGAAGCTAGGTTGGAGTTATTAAAGTTAAAGAAGAGGAAGCGGGATATAGCAATATTAGGCCAAAATAGTGAAGCTGATATGGTAACTAGTACTGATGGGAATACTAAAAATAATGAACTAGATAACAATAAAAATAGCAGTATTGTTGACACTATTATGGAAGCATCAGCCGGGTCTTCTCTAGGACCCCGCTGTGAGCAATGATTGCCATTAGCTAGAACTGCCATGGGCTTGGCAATCCACGGGCAGTCTTAGCGTTGAAGAATCTACTTCGAACGCATAAGCCAGACTTTGTCTTTATTATTGAAACTTTAGTTCATGCTAATAAAATTGAAGAAATTAGATGTAATTTTGGTTTTTCTAGTTGTTTTGCTATTGATCGTGAAGGTCACAGTGGAAAACCTAGCAGTCCTTTAGAATAATAAGATTTCAGTGTCTATATTGAGTTATTCCTACTTTCATATTGATGTTATTATTTCTGATGAGATGAATTTTAATTGGACAAGCACGTGTTTTTATGGCAATCCTGAAAGGAAATATGTGTCATTCTTCTTGGGAGTTATTACACGAACTATGTAATAGGTCTCAATTTCCTTGGTGTGTTATAGGTGACTGTAATGAATTACTTAGCCAAGATGATAAAAATAGGATGATTTCTCACCCTGAAAGACTTCTCCGAGAGTTTAGAAATGTGGTTACAGATTGCTTGCTCATTGACTTGCCTCTGGAAGGTTATAGTTTTACGTGGGAGAAAGGTCGGGGTACTAATAGTTTTATTGAGGAGCGTCTTGATCACTGCCGAGTTTCAGCTTCTTGGTTGGATTTATTTCTATCAGCCAGAATGAGATGCTTATTTTCTCCTATTTCTAATCATCACCCGATTATGCTTATTACGAAGCAGTGGGTAAAAGATATAAGAGGTACTAAATTCAATAGTTAGCTTTTCGAAGAAGAGTTTCGAGTTTTAGTTATGGGTTTTTTGGAATCATCGAATCATAATTCTTTATTAGAAAAATTGTAAGCTTGTGTGGCTAAAATGTTTGATTAGAGTATCAAATTTAGACGACATTTTATTGACAGACTTGTCTCAGTCCAAAAATTTTTTGAATCTGATGAAATTAAATGATGAGGTTTCTAGATCAGAGGTGAAAGGGCAGAAGGAAGTTTTAAACAGACTTCTCAGTGAAGAGGAAAGTTACTAGAGGTAGAGAGCGAAAACTTTCTGGTTGAAGGAGGGTTAATACTCATTATTTCCATGCTGCTACCTCTAGTAGAAGGAAGATGAACCGTATTACGAGACTTCAGGATGATAATGGCGAATGGAAGGAGGGTAAAAAAGCTATTGAGAAGATTGCTCTTATGTATTTCACTGGATTATTCGCAGCTGATGCTGATATAAGGAATAATTTAGATATCCAGCTCTGTTCTAAAGTATCTAGAGCAAATAATAGCTCTCTGTTAGATCCATTTACGATGGAAGAGTTTAAACGGGTGGCTTTTCAAATGCATCCCGATAAGGCGCAGGGTCCTGATGGTTTAAATCTGATGTTTTACCATCACTTTTGGTCTTATATTGAAGAAGAATTTTTTCGTTCTTGTAGTGGCTGGCTGGAGGCAGGTGAGTTTTTGCAGGGTCTCAATGATACTGTTATTGTCCTTATTCCAAAAAAAGAGAACTCAATTTCCATGAGAGATTTAAAACCAATCTCATTATGTAATGTGATATACAAGATTCTTGCGAAGATGTTAGCTAGCTAACTGTTTAAAGAAAATTCTTCCTAGGCTAATTTCAGAAGAGCAATCTACCTTTGTCCCTGGCATATCTATTTTGGATAATGTTATAGCGACTTTTGAAGTGGTTCATTGTATGAGAAGGAAAACTAGAGGTAAAGAATGGTTGATGGCTCTCAAAGTGGATATTAGCAAAGCGTATGATAGGGGTAAATGAGATTATCTTCAGTTGGTTATGACTCAGCTGGGGTTCGATGAGCAGTGGATTAAGTGGATAATGATCTGTGTTACAACAGTTAATTATAAGATTGCTGTTAATGGTAGTGAAGTTGGCCCAATTTCTCCTAGTTATGGATTAAGGCAAGGAGACCCATTGTCCCCTTACCTATTTGATCTATATGCTGAAGGTCTTACTTCCATGATTAAAAAAGCTGAATATCAATGAGAAATCCATAGAGTTAAGTCTGTAGAGATTAGTGGAGATATTTGTATATATATATAATATTATATTGGTTAATTAGTGATAGATATGTATTTATGGTGATATTTACTATTATTTTATTAAGAAATAATAGTTGATATTATTTGATGCTACTGTTGTTGTTGTTGTTGAGGGGGAAAATGGGACAATTTTATTGGTGGATTTATTTTTAATGTGTATATTTTATATGTATATGTGGTTGTGAGTGGTGGTATAGAGAATAGTATACACACACATATTAGATATATTTAAAAAATACTAAAAATATACTTTTATATAATATTATTGCATTTAAGTATATTATTTTCAATATTTAAAAATTATAAATATAAAGTTTCAAAAAAAGTATAAATATAAAATATTTATTAAAACTAATGTGTATAATGAAGTACAATTGAATATATAATGTGTTGAATGTGTGTTTGATATGTGGATATGTGTAGGAGATAAGAGGTAAGGAGAAGACAACCAACTAGGAAAATTCTTCTTATTTAAAGTTAGAAAGCACATTTGGTAAGTAGTTACTGTACTAGAGATGAGCCGTGTAAATGTGAAGCCATGAAAAGGATTCTTAATGTATATGAGTCGTGTTCTGGTCAGGCTATCAATTGCTAAAAATCTGGTATTTTATTCAGTAATAATATGGGAGAAGATATGCAGCAAGTTATTAAGCAGATTCTTATGGTCTGGCATCCTCTAGATACAGGGCGACATTTGGGTGTTCCGTCTCTCATAAGGTGGAACAAAAAGGTTGTCTTTGGCTTATTGAAAGATCGAATGTGGCACAGGCTTAATAATTAACAGGGAAGGTTGTTGTCACAAGCAGGAAAAATAGTTCTTCTTAAAGCCATAGCACAAGCAATACCATCTTATTGCATGAGCATATTTTTGTTACCAACTTCTTTGTGTGAAGAGTTGCAGCGTATTATGAACTCTTTTTGGTGGGGTTCAACACCTGATGGCAAATGGAGAATCCATTGGTCTGGGTAGGAGAGGTTGTGTTTGCAAAAAGAATATGGAGGACTAGGTTTTCGCCACTTATTATCCTTTAATATGGTAATGTTAGATAAATAAGCATAAAACCTGTTACAAAAACCATATACTCTTGTTTCTCGGATCATCAAAGCAAAATACTATCCAAGGAAGGATTTTTTAGATTCAGAATTGGGTTCTAACCCTAGTCTGATTTGGTGAAGTATATAGAGTGCAAAGTTTATTCTTGTTGGTGGCTGTCATTGGCGTATTGGTAAGGGGAATACTATTAATGTAAGGCAGGATGCTTGGGTTTGCAATGATAATTCTTTTAGGATTACTACACCAGTGAAAAAGGTGTTGGAAAATTTACTAGTTAAGGATTTATGGATCCCTAGTGTGGCGGAATAGGATGTGGAGTTATGTGAAGAATATTTTAGCTATTCCAGCAGGTAACGGCAATACGGAGGATAGAGTTGTGTGGTACTTTGATAAAAGGGGTATCTATACTATTAAGTCAGGGTATAGGATTGCCATGAATAATAATTTATCTATTGATGCTACTGTTGAACCATGGACGAGAGTTTGGAGTATGAACATTCCCCCTAAGATTAAATTATTTATTTGGAAACTGAGTAATAATTTTCTTCCTATCAGAGAATGTTTATTTTTGAAATGTTTCCAAGTGAATAATCAATGCATTTTCTGTGATAAATATGGGGAGCATCCTTTTCATCTATTTTTGGATTGTTTATTTGCAACTGCTTATTGGGGAGAAATAGGGCTGAAGTATCATCTTCCTAATTTGCGGGACTTTAAAGGATAGCTCAACTCTTTGTTTCATTATGGTTTTGAGCAGTAATGGGAAATTTATTATGTGGTGTTGTGGGCGATATAGAGACAGTGCAATAACTTGCTTTGGAATAAAAAGATTGTGTCTGCTGTGATGTGTATGAGATTAGCAAAGGAGTTTTTATATCAATTTCAGGAAGCACAAAAATCACAAAGAAGAGTTATTGGGCATCAAGGGAATATGGATCGTAATTGGTGTCCTCCGAAATTCGGCTGTTTGAAATTAAATATTAATATTGCTATTAATTTTGAGGCAGATAATATTGGTTTGTGTTTGATTCTACGTGATCATTTGGGTAGATTGGTAGCAAGTAAAAGGCTGGTTGTTTTCCTCCCTGTGTAGCTGAAGGAATGGGTTTGAAGGAAGCTTTAAGTTGGATTATAGAGAAAAGGTGGGAAAGGGTGTTGATTGAAACTGATGGTAAGCAAATCACTGATGCGTTGGCTAAAGAAGAGGATGATTTTTCTTAATTTGGAGTGCTTCTTCATTCATGTCGCAGTGTTTTGTCTAATCTCCCTAGCATTTCAGTTCGTTGTATTCGTAGGCAAGCGAATGGGGCTGTGCATGCATTAGCTCAAGCAGCTCGTTCTCAAGCTGGCGTTGTATCTGCAGAAGATGTTCCTAGTTTCTTGGAGAATCTTCTGCAAGCTGATTTGGTTAATTAATCATAGTTTGGTTAGTGTTCTCAAAAAAAAAAAAAAAAAGCTTTTATTCATATAAGCTCTAATTTCAAGCCTTTCACTAACAATTATATTTTTTTAAATATATTTACTATCTTACTCTTTCAACTTTAAACTAATTATCATTAACTTAATAAAATATTATTTACATAATTATTAAAAATATTAATCACACAAATAAAAAATTAAAATTATATTAATAAAAAATAATATTTATTTTTATATCATATATTTTTATTGTTAATAGTTATAATAAAACATATATATACATAATTTACTATTAAAAGAATATATATATATATATGCACACACAAATTGCCATTTATATATGTAATTAAAAACCTTACCAACAACAACTATTATAATTTTATCAAACACATAATATCAATTAGGTATCAGTCATTATACGACAACTATCAACCATCAACCATTAACAATAATTTAGCCTTAGTTTTTATTGTATTTTTAGCCTTTCTCAACCTCTATCTAATATTTTTGCATATCATTAATTTTTTTATCCATCTCCTCACTTTTTTTTCTCTCCACTCTACAACGCCCAAAACTATCTTCTAAAAATAACGAAAAGCAGAGAAACAACAAAATTTCAACTTGCTATTATTACGTTTCACTTGGCTAATTTTTTAACTCACTATTTGATCTTACTAATTTTGTTCACACCAACAAACAATCATGAATCCTTCTCTCTTATTGCTGCACAATTCAATATTGGAGATGGCATTAAAGAAAATTTTGTTGATACCCGTACAACTCTGCCATATTAAAAACCTCCCATAAAAAGATCGACGGAAAATTAAAAACGATAACGTTTTGTGGAAAGGCTTTTGATTTAAAGGGGTAATTGATCATTTAACATGTATATCGTTAAACCAATAGGAAACTACCACCATATAAAACAAATGAAGGGTAAAAGCAGAATACCACTACTTAGAGCTGTTGGAAGAATTCTTCATGCTCTGTTAATTAAAAGGGTTGGCTGTCATAGTCTCAAATGCCTCTAGTTGTTAGTAACCCACCTCTAGTGATATTCGAAGAAACAATGGTCGCATCTCGATCTCCAACGCTATTTCAGTTGTTGATAATGGTCACTTTTCATCGTAGGCTAAAGCAACCTTTCATCTAGGCAAAGCTTTCGCGTTCAACTTTTCTTGTTCAGATAATGAAGTAGTCTCTTTGATCTAAGAAGGTCTCCAAAATGACTTCAATCGTTGGAAAGAGTTCAGCAAATAAGATTGATCTTTTTTAATTTTTTTTCTTTGGCTCTCATGGTTTCTTTTATCTCTTGGAACTGTAGAGGACTTAATGGGGCTTCTACAAATCCTCATCTTCGTCAGCTTATGCAATCCAAAAATACTGAGTTGGTTGTTTTACAGGAATCAAAATGTGCTAACATTAATTTCTCCACGGTTAGAAAATTCTAGGGTATGGGTATTATCAATTGGTACTCGATGGATGCTGATAATTCTTCAGGTGGAATCTTATTTTCTTAGGATGCACAATCTTTCTCTATATCATGTTCTTTTGGATCTTTACCTGCGTACCCAAAAATATAACTTAATAGCAAAAATACCTCAACTTTCTAAATATTACCCGCGTGCCCTTTGACCTTAAAAATATTACTTCCGCGCCTTATCTTCTTCGATGCCCATCTTCTTCAATGCAAAAAAAAAAAAAAAAACCGCACACTCTGCTTCTTCTTCTTCCCTGCTCTCCGATCCTTCCTCCACCACCACAATCGCCGCCACCGCCACCTCCACCACTGCTCACTCAACTGATCCTTCACCTGACATTCTTCCATTTTGCAAAAATACCATCTTAATCATCACTTTCGAGTCCAAACTATGGGCTTTTTTTTATTTTTGCTCTCCTTAATTTGTGTTTTATTTCCTTTAAATTGAATGCTGATAATTATTTGTTCATTGAAAGCTTTATTTCTAATTTGCAATCAATCCTTGAACTGATAGTTAGGATCTCAAGTTGAAATTTGGTTATTAAGGCATTTGGCTTCTATTCAACTAGTTACAGAATTGCTTGTTTTTTATGGGTTTATTGAAAAGACTATGGCAGTGTTGAATTGTGGAGTGTTGGGTGTGAGAATTGCAGCTGCTAAAGCTGTTTATGAATTATGAGCTTGGGTTTAACACAAAAACCAGAAAGGAAATGGGTGAATTTGGGTTTCAAGTTGGTGTCCATGAGATGCCCTCAGCACCTGCTGGTATTTTAGCTTGAAAGGATTTATGGGAGAGCCAGATGAGATGAGACCTGGACGAGGTGAGTTCCATGAATATCCATCTTCATGTGTTTGCGAGAAACCATTCAACAGTGATGAAAGCAGCCAGGATGGAGATTGATCTGTTGATGATGATGAGGATGTGGTGGTGGTGGTGGTAGTGGCAGAATCTGATGAATGCAACTTTAAATATTTTTGCATTATGCTATTTTGAATGTTAGAAGTAGTTTTGTCTGTTGCAGATTATTGCCTCAATCAGGAGCATGATTATTAGTTCAGAGTTATGAATAACTAATCTGCAATTGCTTGTTCTAAAATGGTCCTAATTTAGTCAGTCATAGATACTTCTTTTCTGTTTAACATCAGGAAGCTTGTTCGCTAAGACTGAGCAGCCATCAGATTAGTCTCTTGCTGTCATTAATCTATTCATAGTCCATTTCTCTTGTAAATACAACTGAAAATTTTGAAGCAATTGCTCATACTTATGGCCTGGTACTGCTATTCTCTCGAGCCAAGGTAATGATTTAATTGATCTCGCATGACTGTAATCTTTTATACAAAGTTGGTGGTCATAGCCTTTTAATAAAATTGCTATTTTATTATGTTCATCTGTAGTTATAAATGTAAACAAGTTCTCTCTCAAGTATATAATTTGCAAAATATGTCTATTTTGGTTGAACATTTATTTTTTTAGCTAATGCTTTCATTAGTGGACTGGTCGGTTAGAGTTTATAAACAACAAATTAAAGGAAACAACACCAAGTTTACCTTGTTGCTGATTGACTGAATTTACAAAGAGAATATAGTTGTAATGTTGTGGATGTAATTCCCTATGAATTGCTCTAATTTAGAAATGACCGCCGAGTAACAACTCGATGATGTGAGTAGTAAACATTATTTAAAAAAAATACAATTAAATGGTGTGGTTCCCCTATAGTACAATTAAATACACAATATTTGTTCTCTCCTTTGGCACACAATCCACACACATGAAAAATTTACTTTATTTTCAACTAAAAAAACCAAAATAAAACTAATAAACTAAACTAATACAAATTAAAAATAAAAACAATCATATAAAATCATATCAGAAATCAAAAATCAACCAAAAAGCAACCAAAAATGAAACTAATAAACTAAACTAATACAAATAAAAAAAATACAAAATCATATTAGAAACCAAAAATTAACCAAAATGAAACTAATAAACAAGAATCAGTTCAAATTTGCCTTTATCCTTCAGCTTAAGTCTTCCACAATACTCAAAATCACCTTTATCATTAAAAAAAATATTATTACTCTAAAAAACTATATTCA
>CATIWO010295576.1:0-10328 GCA_949673435.1 Macaranga tanarius
TGATTTCCAATCAGATATCGATGATAGAAAGTCTATCTCGGGGTTTGTGTTCATCTGTAATGGAGGAGCAGTGAGCTGGAAGAGTTCCAAGCAGCATGTCACTGCAGATTCCACTACAGAAGCTGAGTATATAGCTGCATCGGATGCTGTTAAAGAAGCTATTCGGATTAGGAAATTTGCTTCCCAACTGGGAGTTTTTCCTTCCGTTGAGTCACCTATTCCTCTCTTTTGTGACAACAATGGAGCCATTGCTTTGGCAAAGGAACCGAGGTCTCACCAGAAATCCAAACACATAGAAAGGCGCTATCATATTATCAGAGAGCTTGTTGGCAAGGGCGATGTGATCGTTCAAAAGGTAGCTTCAGCTGACAATGTCACTGATCCACTGACTAAAGCGCTTACTCAACAACAGTTAGATGGACATTTTGACAAGATGGGTCTCAGATACTGTAGTGATTGGCTCTAGTGCAAGTGGGAGGTTGTTAGTATAGTGGTATGCCCTAGAGGCAATCTTGTATTATGACATTGTAAATTATCCCAAATGGCCATGTAATGTTCTTTTAAATAAAGTATTTATTTATTTGAAGCATTACTCTATTAGCATTGTGTTGAATAAATTTATTATCAATAGTTGATAATATGATGACACATTTATTTAGTACATATGCTATAAAATTGTTCGTATTTATTTAAAACCATTAAAATTGTTAAAATAATTTAAAAGCACAAAAAATCAAATTTCAAAAACCATAATCCATTTAACTCATTTCCTTACAATGATAAATGTGATTTATCAAAATATTCAATAATTCTTTAATCTTTTTCATAAAATATGTATAATAATATAATAGGACTATTATTGGTGGGAAAAGTAGTGATAGAATCCTAAACCTTAAATTTAACAGCTTTTTAGCTCTCTTAAATCCAAATGATTGCTGGTCCTAGAGAGCAAGCTTGACCAAGGTCCAAATATAGTCTGTCTCTTAATACAATATTTACTGATGTCCAAAGAGCAATCTCGACCGGGGTCCAATTAATAAATAGCCATGATCCTCCATAAAGAGCATCGCTCGGCCAGGGGTCACATTCCAAACAATAATATATCTACCCAGAAAGCACAACTCAACCAAGGCATAAAATCAAACCAATAATTAGACACAGATCAAAGCTAATGTGCAAATGGTCCTGGTGACACCCATCAGGTAGCTCGTTCTACCAGTTCTTCCAAAATATTTATATAATAATATAATAAATCTAAAAATATTTTATAAAATGATATTAGGAATCAAACATTGAAATCAACATGCTTATGTGATTCATGCATGCTATTCAAAATGTCTGATAGTAATATTTTCATCATCACAATAGAGAAACAAATAACTAAATAAATATTATAGTATGAAATCTCATATTTTACCTAATTTAATTACTTCAATCATACAAGCAAATCCCAATAAAACATTTTGTAATATTAACTCACAGGTAGAGCATATTGGTCGAAATGTCCTCCTCTGCCTAGGATCCGCAGCTCCAGCTCCCGAACTCTTTAAAATAACAAATACTTATTTAGTATACAAATACCAAATAAATTCCTAATAATCCCATAAAATTATAGAAAATTGCTAAAAATTAAAGAATTATCAAAATTGACTTGCGAATGATTAATTTATGAGATTTTAGGCCAGTTAATTAGTTTGAGCTAATTAAATGAATTTAAATGGAAATATAATGATTTCCACCAAAAACATTCCAGAAGTTTTATCTCACAATCCATATGGAATATAACTTTATTCTAGTTACAGAAATCGATCCCCACAATTTATACTATTTATTAAAAAAATATAATTTTCAGGGTTGGTCACTATTCCTTATCGCTGAAGAGTGGGACCCTTCGAATTTTCTCACCGAAGTCATCATCTATGCAAACCAAGCATAACAACACATTCACAACAACCTACTGAATTCTAATATACCACCAAATACATAAAATAGCAATCGGAATAATATCATAACAAAAATGGGAGTTTACTGTTCAAACTTCGATGAAGGCCAAAACAACATAGATCGAACGTGTGGCTGACAGTCACCAGAAAAGAAAATCCAACATTAGAAGTAGATGGCCAAAACTTCAAAGACTTGCTGCCAAAAATTTGGACCATTTTAGACAAAATAAAAACCACTGGTGTGTAGGACGTTGAGAAGGAGCTGTGGTTCAAATTTCATGATGATCGGACGTCATTTGGCCAATGAATGGAAGGGAGAAATGCACTAGTGCCATAGCGAATGGCGTAGAGAAGAACAAAGGTGAAAAGGAAATTCTATGGCTATACCAATATACTCACTTATCAGCCTGAAAATTTACCACTTTAGTACCTAGGTTTCTGCCAAAATTTTAACTCAGTCCTTCCTCTTTCAACTTTTCACTCAAGCCATCCTCTTTATTTATTTAATAATAATAATAATACTATTATTATTATTATTATTATTATTATTATTATTATTATTATTATTATTATTATTATTATTATTATTAACAATAATAATAATAATTTAGGTTATTATAGCCTTTCCTCCTTAAGAAAATTCATCGACCTTGCATATCCGCCTCAGTCTCCCTAGTGCAATCTTTTACCGCATGATTGCTTCATACCACTTTTACCATAAGAATTTCCTTAGTACAAAGCTGGCAAACTTGACGATCCATTATCGCCATAAGATACTCCTCATATGTCAAGCCTTCACTAAGCTCCACTATTTACGTTAAATAACGTGAGAAGGATCAAACATATACTTTCTCAATATAAAGACATGAAATATTGGATGAATACTCGACATCTCATATGGCAACACCAATCTATAAGCTACCTCACCAACTTTAGACCGAATCTTAAAAGGTCTAATATACCTTGAAGCTAACTTACTCTTTTTACTAAATCTCATCACTCCTTTCATTGGTGATACTTTTAGAAATACCAAATCTCTAATAAAAAATGACATATCCTTCCTCTTTGGATCTATATAACTTTTCTGTTAGTGAAAAGTTATCCTTAACCTCTGTTCTATAAGAGAAACCTTCTTCGAAGTCACTTACGCCAATTATAGACCTGTTATCTGCCTTTCACCAACTTCTCAATATAGAGGAGATCTACACTTTCCACCATAAAATGTCTTATATGGAGCCATTTCAATGCTAGCATAGTAGCTGTTATTGTAGGCAAACTCTATCAATGGAAAATATAGGTCCCATTACTGTCTAAAGTCTATAACATACATTCTCAGCATATCCTCCAATGTCTGAATGGTCCTTTCTTATTGGCCATATATTTGAGAATGAAAAATTGTGCTAAAATCAAGTCCTATACCCATGCCTTATGTAACTTTTGTTAGAAAACTGAAGTAAAAGCAGCTCCTCTATCTAACACAATACTTTTTGGCATGCTGTAAAGATAAATAATTCAGTTAATATATAATTGAGCTAACTTGTATATTGTATAAGTCTTCTTTATTAGTAAAAAGTGAGCTGATTTGGTTAATCTATCCACTATCACCCAAATGCCATCATAGACACTTGTGGTATATCGCAATCCAGAAACAAAATCCATTATAATCATATCTCATTTCCATTTAGGAATAGGGAGCTGTTGAAGTAAACCAAATGGTCTTTGATGCTCAAGTTTCACCTACTAACATGTGAGACATTTGGATACAAATTTTGCAATGTCTCCTTTCAGCCTATTCCATTAATAGGTACTTTTTAAATCATGGTACATTTTGGAAGAACATGGATGGATACTGTATACAGAAAAGTGTGCTTCTTCCATAATCTCCCTCCTTATATCATCAACATCTAGCTCACATAACCTAGTGCCCAAGTTTAATACACCATCATTATTAATAAAAAAGCTCCTGATTGTCCTTGTTGGACCTCTAATATTATCCTTTGTAATTGTAGATCCTTTCTCTAAGCTACTTTAACTCTATCTAAGTACATTGATCATACTTTAAATTGGGCTAACAAATATGATCTACTTATCCTCCATTTCAATGCTTCTTCAATTAACTGATGCAGCTCTTTGATGATAGGCCTCCTTTCTGAAGTAATACGAGCAAGGCTTCTAGCTAACTTCCTGCTCAAAGCATCTGCTACCACATTAGCTTTACCCTGATGGTAAAGAATACAATAATCATAATCTTTTAAGAGTTATATCCATCTTCTCTACCTGAAATTTAGATCTCTTTGTTGGAAAATGAACTTCAAACTCTTATGGTCAGCATATATTTCACAAGTCACACCATACAAATAATGTCTCCATATCTTAAGTGCAAACACCAATGCTGCCATTTCCAAATCATGAGTTGGGTAATTTTGCTCGTGTTTTTTTAACTAACGTAAAACATAAGCAACTATCTCTACCATTTTGCATTAATACACACCCCAAGCCTACTTGTGAAGCATCACAATACACCATACAACCTTTATTTCATGAGGGTAAGGTTAAAACTGGAGCTCATGTTAATGCATCTTCCAGTAACTGGAAATGCTCCTTACACTTGTCTGTCCACACAAACTTAGCATTCTTCTAGGTTAACCTTGTTAAAGGTGCTACAATTTTGGAGAAATCCTTTATAAATATCCTATAATAACTAACTAAACCCAAAAAAACTCCTTACCTCTATAACATTTGTACGTCTTGGCCATTCTGTAATGGCTTTTATTTTCTTCATATCTATTTGGATACCATCCTTGGACACTACATAACCTAAGAATGCCATTTGATCTAACCAAAATTCATAATTTGAGAACTTGTCATAAAGTCAGTGCTCTCTCAAAGTCTGCAATACCATTCTCAAATGCATAGCATATTCCTCCATACTCTTAGAATATACCAAGATATCATCAATTAATGCTATTATAAATCGGTCCAAAAATGGTGTAAATACCAGATTCATCAAATCCATGAAAGCTGTTAGGGAATCGGTCAACCCAAAAGATATCATAAAAAAAATCATAATGGTCATACCTCATCCGAAATGCAGTTTTAAGTATATATCCACTTTAAATTCTTAATTAATGATATCCCAATCTTAAGTCAAGTTTAGAAAACCACTGTGCTCCTTGAAACTAATCAAACAAGTTATCAATTATTAGTAGAGGATATTTATTCTTGATATTGACTTTGTTCAACTATCTGTAGTCGATATAAAGTCGAAGGCTACCATCTTTCTTCTTTACAAATAAAACCAGTGAACCCTAAGGAGAGGTATTGGGTCTAATGAAACCCTTATCTAGAAACTCTTGTGATTACTCTTTAAGTTCCTTCAATTCGGCTGGCGCCATCCTATATGGTGGCATAGAGATAGGATTTTTACTAGGCACTATATCTATATAGAACTCTATCTCCCTTTCTAACAGTAGTCCTGGTAACTCTTCGGGAAAAACATCCAAAAACTCATACACTACTGGTACATTCTCTACTACACCTTTATCACTTTATGTGTCCCTAACAACTGCCAAATACCCTTGGCACCCTCTTCTAAGCATCCTTCTAGTTGTGATTGTGGAGATAAGATTCTGAGGCATTGAACTCTTGTCACCTCTAAACCTAAATTCCACATAATTTGGAATTTTAAAAATTACTTCCTTGGCACGACAATCCATAATGGCATAATGTTGGGCTAGCCAATCGATTCCTAAAATTACATCAAAATCAATCATATCTAATAAGACTAAATCTGCCATCAATTCTTGACCTTCCACCAACATTTGACATGATGGAAAAACTATATCTATTGCTAACTCATCGCTAAGAAAAGTTGCCATAAATAATGGAACCATCAATCTAAAATCTACCAGTTTATCTTTGAGGCAAAAATAGGAGAGACAAAAGAATGTGATGCACCAAAATTAAATAATATTCTAGCTTTTACGTTAAAAATAGAGAGTGTACTTGCTACCACTATATTGGATGCCTGAGCATCCTGAGGGGTGAGCGTGAAAACTGTAGCTTGCCTTGACCTCCTTGTTATGAAGTAAAAGGTTGTGCTTGACCACTTCCTCTCTATCTGCCACTAGTTCTACCCCCAAAACCATAGCCCTACTGTCCTATAAACTATGTAGCTCCCTTTTAAGGGTACATTGGCACTTAATAGTATAGAGGTGCCTGTTATATCTATTGGGCTACTAAAGCAGATGATTCTTATGTATAGGATGGCTGATAACTAGAGTTGGGATATGATTTAGCAATATGTCCATACCGACCACACCTAAAACAAGCTCTTGGTAGTAAGTGGCATGGTCCCTAATGCACTCTACCATAATTAGGGAATGAACTTGACCCAGATCTAGTGCTACCATATCTAGAACTCTATCCATTACTACTACTGCTAGCTCCTAGTCCAAATATGATAGGTATGTTATGCCTAAAATTTTGTCTCCCAGTCCTGTGTATCCTTTGCCTCCTATGCTGTTGAGAGCTACTCTTTGCTTGAGTACCTTGACTACCAATATGATATATAAGCTACTAAATTCCCTGGACCACTCCTGACCCATTACTGCTGATCCTATAAGGATTAAGTATAGTCCCATGTCTGATATGTTATCTCTCTATCTGTCTAGCCTCTTCTATAACACTGCTCAAACTTTAACTTTCAGTCCTAATGCCAATGTATCCTGGACCTAACCCTTTCACATATAACTCAACCACTCTCATCTTATCCCGTATCATATCTTCAGTATGGCGAGACAATCTAAAGAACTCCCAAGTATCATCATCAACTGACCTGTCTCCCCTAGCATTGTACAGCAGCTGCCATCTATAATTGTCTCTCATTGAAGGTGGGCAGAAGTATCTTAGAAATCTCTTCTTAAATGCCAACCATGATATAGTAGCCACATATGGCTGGATTAATTACATAAATCAATCTTGTGCTACGGCCTGAATCGATAACTCCACCATTATTATCTTCTGATAATCCATATATTTAGTCCTTGTTCTAGCTATACCATTGATCAAGTCCAAAGCATCCCCAATTCCATCAAATGGAATCCTTCCAATTATGGAGTATAACAAAACTGCATCTGCATATGTCATCCCTTAGTTTCTCTGTTATAGCATTTACTACACTAAAGGTATAGATTAATTAAGTGCAGCTAGGCCTTGATTAATTCCTGCCATTCTATTTACAAATGCTACAGGATATATCTTTGAAGCTTCTTGCTTCGTTTGCGGTTCTTGCTCTTACCTCTGAGCTGCTATAACTTTTGGTCTAACCTTTCTCCTAACAGGTGGGGCAAGAATGGATTAGGAGCTTGATCTTATAAGGATTGCTCATCCTTATTGTAGGCTGCTTCTACAATCGGGGTAGTTCGCGTTCACCTCATTCTGAAAAAGAAACAAAAATAAGGAATTCAATGCAAAATAGAAATCCTATCGCACAAGCTGGTTCTAAAAGAAATGATAATAATAAATGACAATATTCAACCTAATCATCGTAATAGTTTCAAGAAAAGATATACATTACTAATTAGGATAAATGCATTTAATCTAAGAGCCCTTATACCAACTTTGCCATAACCTGACTCTAAGGCACGTGATCAGCACTAGGGAATAGAAAAACTATATGCTTCTAAAACTCGTAGTAAGCCTTAATAAATTTTTTTAACACATAAAATTTTAACAACATTTCGGTAGAGTTTCCCCTACAATCAAAGTAAACCCAAAACCTGCAATAAATAAAATAAACTCCCAAAGAACATCTCAACCAACAATACTCCAAATTTCCTAAATAATATTCATCATAAAAATAATATCTAGAAATCACGATATCACAAAGCATGTTAGAATCCTAACAAAACCCATAATTACAAATCTTATTAAGACAATTACAACAGTATAGCTACTATGGTGTCTAGAGGACAAGTATATTATATAGCATTAATAAAACATGCATAGGATAGCCGGGAAAGAATTAGATTGGTGTAGGAGAGATTGACTAATATTTGACTTCTAAAATCTTCAAAAATAATAATTTGAGGGGAGTCAGAACTTACTGAGTGAATTAATATTAGAAAATGCATGTTGATTTTAAAATCATTTATTTAAAACCATTAAAATTGTTAAAATAATTTAAAAGCATAAAAAATGAAATTTCAGAAACTATAATCCATTTAACTCATATCCTTACAATCATAAATTTGATTTATTAAAAATATTCAATTATTATTTAATCTTTTCATAAAATATATATAATAATATAAAAAGAATATTGTTGGTTGGAAAAATAGTGGTAGAACCCTAAACCTCAAATCTAACAGCTTTTCGACTCTCTTAAATTTAAATGACTGCTGGTCCTAGAGAGCAAGCTCGACTAGGGTCCAACTAGTAAATAGTCATGATCTTCCCCAGAAAGCATCACTCGACCAAAGCTCACATTCCAATAACAACATTATATCTGCTTAGAAAGCACAACTCGACCAAGTCATATAATCAAACCAATAATTAGATACAGATCAAAACCAATATGCACATGGTCCTGGTGACACTGTCAGTATAGATGTGCCCTAGGGCTATTATTATATGTAGACATTGAATATTTATCCTTATGGCAATAAAATATTCATTTAAATTAAATTGTTTGTTTATTTGAATGTTTACCCTTAGTATAATGTTAAATAAGTTTATTATCAAGAGTTAATAATATGAGTGACAAACTTATTTAGTACATATACTATTAAATATTCATAGTCATTGGATTAATATATGGGTAATATTAATCCCTAGACTATCACCTTTGTCTATTTTCCTTGATCGATATGTAATATCAATAGTGGGAGGTGGTGAGTCTTATACTACTTGATATGAGATATCAGAATAAACATGTGGATACTCATGTGATGAGTGGATCGAACATGTGACGTAAGATTTGTGATTGCACGGATATTCACTTTAGTCAACAATCACAATCTTGGGCATAATGGTGCATATAGTCTTTTAACCTGAGGCGACATGGTTATCCATATATGGTTGGTTAAAGTTTATTACCGATTACATACTTGTGGTAGCCACACATGGGTATATGGTGTGTGGTGGCTCTAGTTGGTAATATGTAGGGATGAGTGATCGGCCACGATGGAATTCATTACCTAGAGTGAATCGGGATAAGATCTTATACTATCTAAATTATTCTTGATGAATAAGTACCTGGCTAGGTCAAACTTGACTTATACCAAAAGAGTTTCGGTGCTAGAAAGAGTTTATAGTAGAAGTCTTTTTTTATCGAGAATTGAACTTAAGATAAGGTCATATGATTGAGGCAATTAGAGTTTGACTAAACTGTGACTCTAGCCAATATTGGTATCTTTTAATGAAGGGACATTTATAAAGGAAAGTGTGATAGTGTAGCAATAAAAATGCGGAATTTAAAATTTTTCATTGCATGCAATATTTGCATCAAACACTAAACACTTCCAAGCCTATAGATCTTATCACATGCACTCTTACATAGATAAACATGCACCAAGGACAACATGGCATCAACAAATCAACCAAGTCATGCTTCCAAAAATAAGACCTAGTAACTAAGGGATTTAGTAACACTTACATAGCTCCCTAGTTGGTAGCACGCTCAGTAAGCTTTGGTTGGTGTTGATCTACAAGCTCCAGGCTCCCCAAATGTGAAGCCTCTAGTTTGATACATATGGGTTGGCAAGGAAGACTTCCAAGGTTGGTATTGCTTTTTCTATAAGCCTCTCCTCTTGGACCTAAGGTGCTTGCAAGAACTTCACCAAGCTAGGATGTATAGGATAAAGCCTTCAATGGATGATGGACTAGAAATAGAAAGTACATAACACTTGTGTATTGTTTGATATCTCTACACTTGAAGAAGAAGAAAGGAAGAAGACTCTCTCAATCCTTTTCTCTCTTTTGCTTGATATCAAAAACTCTCTAACTTGTGCAAAATGAAGTTATGACTTAGCTCTTTCTACAAACTCCACTAACTATATCAATAAAGCTAATATGATAATAGTTTATATGTTGAGTGTCTCACACTCAATTCACATGCATAAGGAGTGAGAGAGTTGCCTCTACACTCTCCACTAACTATATCAATAAAGCTAATATGATAATAGTTTGTGTGTTGAGTGTCTCACACACAATTCACATGCATAAGGAGTGGGAGAGTTGTCTCTACACTCTCCACTAACTATATCAATAAAGCTAATATGATAATAGTTTATGTGTTGAATGTCTCACACTCAATTCAAATGCAAAAGGAGTGAGAGAGTTGTCTCTACACTCTCCAGTAACTCAAATAAAACCAACATTATT
>CATIWO010295688.1:0-27642 GCA_949673435.1 Macaranga tanarius
CTAAGGAATCTAAAAGTTATTTTAGCTTCTGAGAAAATACTATATGTGTTATAACAGAACCTCTCTAGACCCCTTCCCGAAAATACTTCCCAAGAGGATCATGATACTTTTGAAAAATGGAAGGATGATGATATATAAGCATGTTACATTATGTGGACTTTTATGAGCACCGAGATCTATAGGCAATATGAGAAGTACATAAGTGTAAGGGAAATCCTACTTCACCTACAATAGTTGTTTAGTGAACATAGTAGGACTGCTAAATATGAGATATCAAAGAGGTTGTTCCATGCTAAGATGAAGGAAGGAGGGGAAGTGGGAGCCCATGTGAACTCTATGATTAGATTAAGGAAGGAACTATAGAGTCTAGATTTTACAATGGACTTTCATCTTCAAGTGGATTTGATCCTTCAATTCCTTCCTAAATCTTTCGGGCAAACCATCGCCAACTTCCATATGAATACGATTGAGTGCACTCTTGCGAAACTAATGAACATACTTGTGACGGCCCAAAGGGCCATTCAAGGGAGAAAATGGAAGGATGTTGCACTTATTGGCACTTCTAGTGGGACTAAGAAGAAAGGCAATAACAAAAAGAAAGGTAAGACAAGTGTTGTCAAGCCCACAGGAAGAATAACCAAGAATAAGGGCAAGGCCATTGTGAGGGATGAGCAAAGCAAAGGAAAGTGTTTCCATTGCTAAGGTGAAGGACATTAGAAGAGGAATTGTCTTAAGTACCTTAAGTCTCTCATGGCTAAGGGAAAGGGCAAGGATAGAGAAGGTGAGACTTTCTCTAATTTATTTGCTTCTAAATGTTCTAAGAGCTCATCTAATGCATGGGAATTGGATACCGGTGCAAGTTCTCACATTTATTCATCCTT
The DNA here is from genome assembly GCA_949673435.1 of Macaranga tanarius. NCBI lineage: Eukaryota > Viridiplantae > Streptophyta > Magnoliopsida > Malpighiales > Euphorbiaceae > Macaranga > Macaranga tanarius. Next base: position 882 of record CATIWO010295688.1, read on the forward strand.
GCAGGATCTAGTAAATGAGAGAAGGTTAAGGCTTAATGAAGTGACCTTAAGACTTAGAAATGGAGCAAGTGTTGCAGCCAAGGCTATAGGATCCATTTCAATTGATTTATATAATCATGTGTTGTTATTGGAGGATGTATTATATGTACCTAATGGCTATAAGAACATTATCTTTATCTCTAGTTTGACTAGTAGGGGTTATGAATTCCATTTTGGTAGAGATGTATGTAAAATTCATTTTGGAAATGAATTGATTAGCATGGGTTATTTAATATATAGTTTATATTATGTTGATAATATGTCCAATAACACTAAGCCTCTAAAATGTTATGAATACTTTGCTAATTGAAAATGCCTTTAACTCCAAATATCTATGGAACTTGAGATTATATCATATTGCAAAGGATAGGATCATGAAGTTGGAAAAGATGCGAATTTTGAGCAATCTTGAATTCGCATTTGATCCAACTTATGAGGCTTGTCATTAAGGTAAGATGACTATATCACAATTTTTTGGACAAATGGAAAGAGCCAATAAAGTGTTGGAGATCATACATAGTAATGTATGTGGACCATTTAGTAAAATAGCTAGAGATGGTGTCTATTACTTTATAACCTTTATAGATGATCTATCAAGGTATGGGCATTTGTTTCTTATGAAGAACAAAAGTGAATCCTTTGAAAAGTTTAAGGAGTTTAAGGCCCAAGTAGAAAACCAAATTGGCAAAAGTATTAAAACTCTAAGATCAGATCGAGGAGGTGAATACTTGAGTGCCGAGTTCATTGAGTTTTTTAAGGAATATGGCATTGTATCACAATTCACACCGTCGCGAACACCACAATTGAATGATGTATACGAGAGGCGAAAGCATACTTTATTGGATATAGTATGATCCATGATGAGCTACACCAATCTTCCTATATCACTTTAGGGTTTTGCACTCCAAACAGCCTCTTATATCCTTAATCGTGTTCCACCCAGGTCCATTTCTACCACACCATATGAGATATGGCATGGTAAGCCACCAAGTCTTAAACATTTTAAGATTTGGGGTTGCCTGACTTTTATCAAAAAGCTAAAATCAAACAAGTTAGATGTAAAGTCGATTAAAAGAAGGTTTGTTGGATATCCTAAAGATAATTTAGGATATTGCTTTTATCTTTCTGTTGAATAAGTTATTATTATAAGTAGAGATACCATGTTTCTTGAGAAAGAGTTTTTTTAAAGAAGGTGGCAAATGAAGGAAGATAATGTTAGATGAAGAGTCATCTAAAAAAGCCCAACAAATTGATCACATGAATATTGATCAACCCGAAGAGCCTATTCCAATTGAGAATGTCATCACACTGACTCTTAGAAGGTCTAGTAGGGTATCTCGTCCTCTAGAGAGATACAGTTTTCTCCATGATATGCAAGAGTTGTATATTCATGAAGAAAGCTTTCATGTTGATGATCCTACTACATATGAAGAAGCTTTATGTGACAAATATTCTTTAAGATGGCTTGAGGCAATGAGAACTGGATTCCATGTATGCAAACCAAGTTTGGACACTTGTTGATCGTCCTAAGAGTATTGTACCTATTGGGTGTAAATGGATTTTTAAGAGAAAGATTGGTACAGATGGGAAAGTAAAGACCTATAAAGCTAGGCTTGTAGTGAAAGGGTTTCGCCAAAGGCAAGGGGTTGACTATGAGAAGACCTTCTCACCAGTAGCCATGCTTAAATCCATTCTGATCCTTCTTACTATTGTCACACACTATGATTGTGAGGTTTAGAAAATGGATGTCAAGATCGCCTTCTTTAACAGATATGTTAAGGAAGACATTTCTATGGAGCAACCTAAGGGTTTTGAATTCGAGGAAAGCTAAAAAGTGAGCAAGCTTAATAGATTAATCTATGGTCTAAAGCAAGCTTCAAGGAGTTGGAATCATCATTTTGATGAGGCTATCCGTTCTTATAGTTTCATTAAGAACGAGGATGAGCCATGTGTTTACAAAAAAGTTAGTGGAAGCCAATTCACTTTCCTAATCTTGTACATTGATGATATTTTTCTTATTGGCAATGATAATGGTATAATGACATTTGTGAAAATATGGCTGTCTAAGACCTTCTCGATAAAAGACTTAGGAGAAGCTACTTATATTCTTGGGATTCGAGTCTATAGAGATAGATAAAAGAGAATGGTAGGTTTATCTCAAAGTCTTTACTTGGAAAAGGTGTACATGCTTGATTCCAAAAGGGGATTGTTACTATTTAGGCATGGTATCCACATATCCAAGGAGTCGTCGTCTAAAACACCTGAGGAAATGGTTAAGGTTCCTTATGGTTCGGCTATTGGAAGCCTAATATTCTGTATTATGTACTAGGCTAGACATTACCTCTGCTATTAGTACGACTGGCAGGTTTCAATTAAACCCAGGCTTGGAGCATTGGGTTGCAGTTAAGACTATCCTTAAGTACTTAGGAAGGAGTAAGGATTTAGTCTTGACTTATGAAGGAGGTGACTAACAGCTTACAGGTTTCACAGATTCTGACTTCTAATCAAATATGGATGATAGAAAGTCTATCTCTAGGTTTCACAGATTCTGACTTCCAATTAGATATGGATGATAGAAAGTCTATCTCTAGGTTTATCTTTACCTATAATGGAGGCGCAATGAGATGAAAAAGTTCCAAGCAAAGTATCAATGCTGATTCCACTGCAACGGCCGAGCACATAGCTGCATCGAATGCTGCTAGAAAAGCTATTTGGATTTAAAAGTTCATCTCTAAACTTGGAGTTGTTCCTTCTATTGAGTCGACAGTCCGTCTCTTCTACAACAACAATGGAGCCATCGCTTTGGCAAAGGAACCGAGGTTTCACTAGAAATCCAAACACATAAAAAGGTGCTATTATATTATCAGAGAACTTATTGGGAAGGGCGATGTCCTCGTGCAAAAGGTAGCGTCAGCCGATAATATGGCTGATCCACTGACTAAAGCACTTACCCAGCTGCAGTTAGACCGTCATCTTGGGAAGATGGGTCTTAAATATTGTAGTGAATGGCGCTAGTACAAGTAGGAGATTGTTAGTATAGATGTACCTTAAGACCATTATTATATGTAAACATTGTAACTTTTATCCCTATGGTAATAAAATATTCATTTAAATTAAGTTTTAAGTTTATTTGAGTATTTACCCTTTAGTATTATGTTGAATGAGTTTATTGTGAAGAGTTGGTAATATAAGTGATAAACTCATTTAATATATATAATATAAATATTCATAGTCATTGGATTAATATAAGGGTAGTATTAATCCATAGACTATCACCTCTGTCTATTTTCCTTGATCAATATGTGATATCGATAATGGAAGATAGTGAGTCTCATGCTACTTGATATGAGATATCAAAATAGACATGTGGATACTCATGTGATGGGTGGATCAAACTGTGATATAAGACTTATGATAGCATGAAAATTCACTTTTGTCAATAATCATAATCTTGGACATAATGGTGCATATAGTCCTTTGACCTGAGGTGACATGGTCATCCATATATGGTTGGTTAGAGTTTGTTACCGCTTATATACCTATTCTAGCCATATATGGGTATATGGCGTATGGTAGCTATAGTTAGTTGTATACAGGGACGAGTGATCGGCCAAAATGGAATTCATTACCTGGAGTGAACTGGGATAAGATCCTATGCAATCTAAGTTATTCCTGATGAATAAGTACCTAGCCAGGTTAAACTCGACTTACCCGAAAAGAGTTTTGGTTCTAGAAAAGAGTTTCTAGTAGTAGTCATGTTTTATCGAGAATTGAACAAAAGATGAGATCATATAATTGAGGCAATTAGAGTTTAACTAAACCATGACTCTAGCCGATATTGGGATCTTATAATGAAGGGACATTTAGTGCACAATAATTATTTTCTATGGTTCTTGTGGATCACATATAGCATTCATTTCTAAATGGGTAGTTGTAATATCTATACTAGGGGTTACTCACGACTTATGGAAACTAAATGTGATTAATTGGAATTTTCACATTTTGCATAAAAAGGTGTTTCCATAATATTAAGTGTTAATATTATTTTATATTGCCATTTAGACTTAAACCTAGTAAGTCACACACATAAGAGTTGCACAAATGAAGATAAGTATTAATTAAATAGTTTAATTAATTAATTAAATTAATTGAATTGGATTTACACATGTACAGGGATCTAGCATATCCCAAAATCAAAATTCAAAGGTTAGGACTAGTTGTAATTAAATAAATATTAATTTGGACTTGATTTAATATGTGATATTAAGTTCAAGGACTAAATTAATATTTATCTCCAAATGATAGAATGGATTTGGGTCATGAGATGGACCATATGAATTATTAATGATGGATTAAAGTTGGACTTCATTTTAAGAGTTTAAAAAGGGCCCATGAATTATCTTATTTAGTTTGGTGTGGGCCTTATTTAAGTGTTAAACAAGACAATAACCTTATCCTAACTCATTAAGGGTTAATTAAGTCAAAGGCTAAGGTTATCCTTGTAACCAAACTAATCCCACTTATGACATAAAGCTATCCATATATATAGTTAGAGTGTGGGACACTCAAACTATCATATACATGTAGCTTGAGTGTGAGACACTAAAGCTAACACATGCATGTAGCTTGAGTGTGAGACACTCAAGCTATTATCAAATGGATATGTTTAAGTTAGTGGGTGGTTTAGAGACAATATACTAATGCACATTTAAGAGAGGTTTTAATATTCTTACAAAAGATAGAAAAGGGTTGATATATCATCTTCTTCCTTCTTCTTCTAAGTATAAAGAATACAAAATATTCACAATTTTTGTAAACTCTCAAGACAAAAGGCCATAGTTGTACAAAAGTTGCACAAGTCTACATCCATCATTGATGTCCATTGGAGTTTGTCATCTGGTCCTACACATTCAAGCTTGTAGGTGTTCTAACAAGCATCTTGGGTCAAAGAAGAGAAGATTATGGGTAGTACTCCATCACCCTTGAAGATCTTTCTTGTGAAACTTGTGTGTTTCAAGCTAGAGACTTCATATTTGGGGAGCTTGGAGATTGTAAATCATAATAACCAAAGCTTGTCGAGTATGCTATACACTTAGAAGTTTTGTAAATGTTACTAAACTTTTAGTTGGTAGGCTTTATGACTTAATAATATGACTTAGTTGTTGATTTGGAATGTTGTCCATCATGCATATTTTGGCTATGTATGTTTGCTTGTGATGTAATCTTAGGTTGGATAAGATTCTAGTATTGATGCAAGAGTTGCATGCAATCAAAATTTTAAAATTCTGCTTGATTTTGATTGCTTTGATTTTTATTTGTATACATATTTAGTTATCTATTAGAAATTTTAGTTAGTTGACAAAGTGATCTTTATTTCATTTGGTAAGAAAAAACTTTTAGACAAAAATTAAAATAATATTCTTTTAAAAATTACATTTAAAATTGACATTTATTTATACTTTAGAATATTTGAAAATTTAATAAAATATTACATTAATATACATATTTAATTATGAATTGTTATCTTTTGTAGTTTGAATTTTATTTTAATTTATTTTTACTCTAATGTTTTCATTAAAATTTTACTTTAAACATTAATTATTTATATTATAATTTGTATATACGCAGGTGCACACACATATTTGGGTCTTAAATATAATATTAAAATAAATTATTGATTAAAAACTATTTTGTTTTTGATATATGGACTAATTTGTAAACTAGCTTAAATATTAGGGATGATTTTGTAATTGGTTGAAGGATTTTAATTTAACGGTGTGAAAAAGTAAGGAAGTGAGTGTAATTTTTAGGGCTAATTTGACCCTTTATCTAAGGGTAAGGGGTTAAATTGGCCTAAAAGGTCAAAGTAGATCTAATTGACCTTGACTAAAAATGTTGAGGGCCTAATTGGTCTTTACTTCTTTTTTTTTTCAAAAAATAAATTAATTGGGAGTAGGAATGTAAATGGATCAATTTGACTTACGAATTATTCGAGATCGATTCAGAAAAAATTTGAAATTGACTCAATTATTATCGAATCAAGCTCGATCTCGACCTCGAGCTATTTTAAGTAGACTATTGAGTTAAGTTCAAGTTTCTTAATATTTGACTCAATAGGTTCACGATTTTAATCGATTTTAATTAAACATAAGCAAATTCGTTAATATTTACTATTTTACCCTTTTATTTTAATATAATTATAAAAATATCTTATCGAACCGAGTCAAGTTCGAACTTGAGTCATTCTTGAATGTTTAAAAATATATAATTTTAAAGTTTAAATAATTAATTGAGTCAAGCTGAGTTGAGTTAAGTTCGATTATAGTAATCATTTAATCTAGTCGAGCTCGAGTTTTGAAAATGAAGCTCGATTAAGTTTAAGTCAAGTTTTGAGCTTCAAGTTGAGTTCAAGTCTACTATTGTGTTGACTTGACTGGACTGGACTGGACTCGATTACACTCATAACTAGGAATTGTATTATGAAGAAACCAATATAAGTACAACTAGAGGTCCTATTGGATAACCAGGCAAAAAGATAATTACAATGTGGGTAAAATCTCTACTAACTAGAAATCACTAAAACTAATCTCAAAAATAGGGCCCAAGGAAAGTTAAACCATACTAGTAAATGGATAAGATTACAATTGATCATCCCGAGTACAACTGATTGACACCTTCTAATTCTGACAGCATATGGCCATCATTGGGGTTAGCTTCTAGGTTACTTCCTTGCTCTAAGGAACCATTCTTAAACATTAGAAGTTTCCTTGCATACACCTATTTTCTTTGACCTAGTTTTGTAACTTTAGTTACAGTGGATTGAAAATTTCTTTCACTAACTCTGAAATTGACTTATGGAGCACAAAAAAGCTTTTCATTTGTATTATGGACAAAGTGTTTATTGCTTCTAGGAGGAAAAGTTTGGATCCATATACTATAAGCTTTATTTTCTTTAACAAGTTATGAGAGTTACTCTATTATTGTCACCAACTTGCAACCTACAGAAATGATTTCTAAGAGACTACATATATAACATAATAACCAAAACTATTTTATTAAAAAGTCTAAGTCTTTGAAGGATTTTTTGGAATGTCATTCTTTGATAAACATGAGGTTCCATTGGACACTTCATTGAATTTCTACAAGGATTCTTCTCATGTTTGAGTATTTGTTATCACTAATGATGCATCTAATTAATAGAAGGTGAGTGGTCATACGATGGTTATCTTCTTTTTCTGCCAACCTAAGGGTTTGGATCTTGCAATTAATGTGTTATAGGACTTAATTAAAATTAGTTTTTTTTTTAAACTTGGAGTGGTCATTATGGCAAGAGGGGGATTATAGTAAAGAGAAATGATAAGAAAGTAAGATTTTTATTAGGCTGGATATAGATTAAGACCTTAAGACTTCAATAAGATTACAAACGGGAAAGCATAACTAATCTATTTCATTGAGTTTTAGAGAGAAACCTGGAAACACCTTTTATATGACTATCCCCGTGATCCTTTGTGTTTACCAATAAATTTAGGGTCTTTTTGATATCTGACCAAATTCACACATTTTTTTATTTAAAAATTAAATATGTTATCTTTCAATTTTTTTTCCATCAACACGTTAATCTTTTTTTTTTATAGATTTTCAATGATCTTTTATATTAAAGAAATTTAGGTACCAATAATTATTAAAATTAGTTGGCAAAGACTATTCTCACTTAAGCGACATATTGCTTAGAGTTATAGTATACATAGTCGTATTAGATAGTTGCTAGGAAATCTTTACTGCCTTTGTAGTCCTTGGACTCTAAATCCTAATGAATTAGAAAAACAAAATAGATCCCTCTATTTATAAAAATAAAACAGTTTAAACCCTTTATTTGAATACTATATAATAATTTAGTCCCTTAAATTTTTAATTACTTTAAATTTAAAATTTCAATATCAATTAAACTTTTAACATTATACATACATCTATCAATAGGACAAATGATTAATTTGCCTCTTAAACTTGTATTAAAAAGTCAAATAGACTGAATTTTAACTTTTTCAACAAATAAACCCAATACTTCTATATAAAGATCTAATAACTCCAATTTTTTTAGCTCCCTTCTTAAAACTCAATTTGATATTTTTTAAAATTAAACTTTATTTGGGAGTCAATATACATATATTAGTTTGACTTTTCAAAACTCCCTTTTTATCCTTATCTGTATCACTTACTTTTAATTAATTAATTTATTATCTTCATCATCTTCCTATTTCACTATCCTATTGAATACCCATCACTTTCAAAGAACAACCCACCAACGTCATTTTTTTCCTCCCTTTCAAAACCTAATATTTTTCTTTAGTTTCTTTTTATTTTTTTTCTTTCAAAACACAATCAAAAGAAAACTCACTTCAAAATTATAACCAAAATCATCAATATTTTTTAGTCTTTTGAAATCTTAATTCTTGTAGTAGTTATTGCTTCTTTTTGTTGTTTATATTCTTATTTTAGTTATGGAGCTTATTCCTTGAGTTCTTAATGATATAACTCATGATTGTCTCTGTTGTAATTTTTGTTCACAAAGTTTGGAGAATTAAGCTCGACTTGCCATAATTTTATCGGCTTAATCTTTAAGTTTAATTTTATCAACTTGACTTGCCTGGATTGATCTTGATAATTTAATAGTAAAAAACTTATTGTGAGCCACTAAAATTTGCCTATGCACTCTAATTAAAAACACTAATTCTATCATTGGAACTTAAACCAAGCTTAATATCACTAGTTGAAAAATTATTGAGTTGGTTCCTAGGGCTTCTGTTGTCCAAAGTGCTAGATATTTGCTGCATAATTAGACTTTGCTTGTCTTAAATGGAATTTGGGTGTTTTGTGAGCACTTGCTCTAAATAGTAAAATTAACTTTATTATTTGATTTAGTTGTTTCTAAGTTATTATTGCAAGTTTGGTTCACTTGCCATCATTTCAAAAAAGGTAGGACTTGATTTGGGTTTACAAGCATTACCACTCTCTAGTGGTGGTGCCATAAGATTTAACAAAATTGTGGTGAGTTCAGAGTTAAACTTAGTGAAACTCAAATGAAAAAAAAGATGGTTATGATGTGGAGAGTGATTATAATTACTATAACCATTAGGAATAAAGTCCATGATTAGTGACAAATTCCTTGAAGAGGACTAAATTTTGTAAGTTGAAGGCAAATCAAGAATTGGGTCTGTTTCTTTCACTGGTAAACAATGACATTGTGGTGGAGGTGGTGATAATGGAAAATTTGAAATGGGTTTTGAAGCAAAGTAACACCAATATCAATTATGCACTCTCCGCCTTTAAGTTTATTTTAGTTTTTGAAGACATTAATTGTAACAACCCCAGCCAACCCGCATGTGATATTATCCGCTTTGGCCACAAGACACCCAGCAAGGGCCCTCATGGGTTTAAAACGCATCACAGTGGGAAGGTATCCACCCCCATATAAGGAAGGCTTCATTCTCCCTCCCAACCGATGTGGGATAGCACATGACCATCACTCCCCCAAGGGCCCCCCGCGTCCCCGCTGGCATACCGATCCGGGCCCTAGGCTCTGATACCAACTGTAATAGCCCCAGCCAACCTGCCTGTGATATTGTCCGCTTTGGCCACAAGACACCCAGCAAGGGCCCTCACGGGTTTAAAATGCGTCACAGTGGGAAGGTATCCACCCCCATATAAGGAAGGCTTCGTTCTCCCTCCCAACCGATATGGGATAGATGGCCGTGTGCTATCCCACATCGGTTGGGAGGGAGAACGAAGCCTTCCTTATATGGGGGTGGATACCTTCCCACTGTGATGCGTTTTAAACCCGTGAGGGCCCTTGCTGGGTGTCTTGTGGCCAAAGCGGACAATATCACAGTCAGGTTGGCTGGGGCTGTTACAGTTGGTATCAGAGCCTAGGGCCCAGATCAGTGTGCCAGCAGGGACGCTGGGGCCCCTTGGGGGAGTGATGGTCGTGTGCTATCCCACATCGGTTGGGAGGGAGAATGAAGCCTTCCTTATATGGGGGTGGATACCTTCCCACTGTGACGCGTTTTAAACCCGTGAGGGCCCTTGCTGGGTGTCTTGTGGTCAAAGCGGACAATATCACAGGCGGGTTGGCTGGGGCTGTTACATTGATAAAATATAGATTTTCACTTTCTTTCTAGAGAAGTTATATTACACATATATGATTTGGTAAAAATTGGGATTAATAGGTCTTTAAATAGAGGCATATTAGTTCCAAAAATTACAACCTTATCAACTTTTACAAATTTATACCTAACTTTAAAATTTAGCAAAATTAACCCAATTTGATAAATTATTTGTAAATTTAGCACAATTATAATTTATTCAATATATGACATCTAAGGTAAAGTAACTAATTTCTATTTTTGTAAGTTCTACGTCCACATTATCTAAATACTAATTATAATAATTAGTTAGACTTCAATCTCAATAATTTAAAAAATATAAAATGAGAATGAAAATTTTATTTAATTTGTAAAAATTATATTTATTGCTTTTCTTACCTAGTTTAAGCATTCATATTAATATAGAACTATAATACTAGATGTTAGCTAATTCACCTTAAATGTTACATATGTATTTTATTTTTTAATTTATGACTATTGTTGATACTTAAATTTCAGCAGTTCTCTAAAACGGTTTGATGATAAAAATAATTCATTAGAGAATGCATGAAAACAATGGTTGGAGCCTTGAAGAGCATGCTTTGACAACCTGAAACCTTAAAATTGAGTCCTTTTCACTTCTAAACCAATAAAGTTCCAAACTTTATATCCGATACAAGTCCAAAAACCTATAAAAAAGGATTACGGAGACCCGAAAAGCCCTAAAAAGTCCATTTTCAAGTGTGAACAGGTGCGTGTCCATGACTATGGGTGCACACCCATGACCATGGGCGCGTACCCATGAATGAAATTTTGGCTGTCTATAAATTCAGACCCCTTCTCTATTTTTAGGAGGTCTTTTTTAGAAAATCTACCCAAACTCTGCCGGATTGAAGATTCAGGATGCCCATTTTAGACTAAAATCCACACATTTTTCTTTTTTTAGACTTATTTTTAGATCCATTTAAACCAAATCAAACCTTTATCTTTATCAAAGCACGCTCCAAGAGGTACATAATTACATTTTTCACATCATTCTACATTATTTTCTTCGTAAGGATGGCCTAAAAATTCAATCTTTAAGAATTTTTAAGTCTTTTCAAGTAAAAAGGCCTAGCTGAAATTGATTATGAGGACCTAAATTATTTTTGCACGTTTATTACTCCTACTCCTTCTTTTACTTTATACATTTGTGTTGTGATTTGTGATTGAGAATTAGTTTAAAATATGATATGAGATGGAGGAGAAAAAGGGGATTGTCCGGGAGTATTTGCTTTATTTTTATGGCTAATTTATGATTTTTGGTGTTTATTATACATTTTTGATGATTTGAATGGGTCCTACACACTTGGGTTTTTTTTACCCATCTATTTGAATCATTGTAAGTTTGCATTTTTGACCTCCAAAATCATATTTTTATGTGTTTTAATATTAAAAACTATGTTTTTAAATTAAATTTTGTATTTTTATGGCACTTTTAGTATTTTTCTTTATTGTGGCATAAAAATTCATTTTTGTACAATTTTATTACATTTTTTTGTAAAGTTTGCATCTTTGCATTAAAAATAAAATTTTTTATATCATTTTAGCACTTTTAGCATTTTCATATAAAAGTTGCATTCTTACATGCCAAGTTCGCATTTTTACATTAAAGGTTTTTTTTACATCATTTTTAGCATTTTTAATATCCTTTGTGTAAAAATTGCATTTCCATGACATTTTCATAATTTTTGGTATTTTATGTGTGAATTGCATTTTTCATGTCAAGTTTTCATTTTTAGTATAAAAATTGCATTCTTAGGCCATTTCATGCACTTTTATTTCTTTCTAATATTTTTATTTAAAAATAATGTTTTTCATATCAAGCTTACATTTTTATTGTATTTTTATATAATTTCCTATATTAAGGTTGCATTTTAGGCTAAAGTTTGAATTTTTTTACTTTATTTTTGTAACTTTCATGCAAAAAACTATATCCTTCATGTCAAAATTGCATTTAGATCAAAAGTTGCATTTTTGTTTTATTTATTGTATTTTTTACATTTTTAAATTAAAACTTTCATTTTATTTTCATGCCTTGTATGTCATAATTCACTTAGCATAAAGTTTACATTTTTATTACGTAATCAATATTTTCATGATATCGTCATCATAAAAAGTCATATCTTTAATCCATGGTATTAAAAAAATTCATTTCTTACATCTTAAAAATATCATTTTGACATCATCTTTTATTTCTAATTAATTTTTACATTAAATCTTTAATTTTGGTATCAAGCATGCATTTTCTTCACTTTTATTAAAATTTGCACTTTTTACATTTTGCATTCCCAAAGTGTGTATTTCACATCTCTGTACATATTTTTGGGTCATTGGCATTATTTATTTATTCATTATTTTATTTAATTATATATTCGTTTGCTAAATTGAATTGCCATTTATTCATTCAATGTATGTTTCAATGCTCTCACTTGATTGAAATTATTTGATGGATGCTTTATGATGAATGATTTGGCATGCTTTTTAGATCTTGGGTTAGATTTATTTTTCTGCCTTTTTTTTATCTTTTGGATGTAATTATTAGGATTGATCAAAGCCTTGTATCCTTAATCTCTTTCCCTATTATTTATTATATTGTATTGTGGTGAATGTCTTTATTGTGTTGTGTGTTTATTGTGAATGTTGTGGATGTTTGTATTATACATGCCATCATAAAAGTAAAAATAGGGTGATACGATAGGCGTCTAGGTATTGTATAATGAGAAATAGTCAAGTAGAAACCACTTTCCGAACTTAGAATCTCTGACAAGGGAAATGGATTTTGCGCAGTACTAGGAATCTGTTTTTCATTCTCGAGTGATCGGGTGGTGACTCTAATTACATGAGGCTTCTCCAGAAATATCTGAAAAAGGGTTCTCAATTCGCCCTCTTATAAGATGTATTCTCTTAATCCAGTGTCGCAGTCGCAAACCACCTGTGGTGCTCGGCAAAAACTAGCTTGCTCACAACTATTAATAATAGTGAAATTAAAATTAAATTCAAGTTAGAATCACTTACCTCTTGATGAATTTATACTTTGAAGATAAAAAACACTAGGTTTAGTGTTAATCAGACCAAAAGAGGGAAAAAAAACTTATTTTCATAACCTTATTTACTCTTGTCTTTGTCTATTAATGTGGGAGTATTTACAGAGACTTTTCTTCTCTATTTTTTGTATGTTATATATTTCTTTTGTTTTTACGTTCTTTTATTTATATATTCGTGGAACATTTATTCCTGTATTCTTATAGGCAACTGCCCTTTGGCAATTGTATTCTTATTTATTTATTTATAATTTAAATATATTAGGTTAGGTCAACCCATCATGGGCAACTCGAATCTAAGAACTAATATGTCTGATTTGCACATAATGGTTATGAGCCATGATGAGAGTTTCTTTAATTAATAGATGATATGGGTCAAATTAAATACCCTAGTTTTTAAGACTAAGTATAGAGCAAGTAGGGTGTTAAATACTAGGGAATTTGGAGCAATTTTATATTAACCGAGTAAATACTTAGATGGATAAGCAAATGTTATAAAAGAAGATGTTGAATTGTTCTAACTATTCTAAAATTACTAAGAATTACAAATTACTCTAATTAATCTAAATGTACTAACAACAAGTTCAAGCAATGTTCATTAGAACCATAATTCAGAATTAATCAAAGAACTATAAAAAGTAACAAACACATAAACACATGCAATGATTGGAGAATATGACCAACAATCCTTAAAAGCAACTCTCACTGTCAATAAACTCGTATGACATTGTCAAGATAGACAAAAACCATGAAGTTCCTTGCCAATTCTTTAACCCCTCAAAGTGGATTTCTTATCTCCAAATACTTTCCTATCCTTTAAGTAATTTCAATTACATTTCCATCAAAATGTCCCAACTCTCATTGTGAACATCTGATTAACAAGTCATATATGGTGATCAAGCTTACATAACACATTCAAACACTCAATTGAAACTAAATCATTCATTGATTATAAAAGATAAAATTATAGTTCATAAGATTAATTCATCCTTTCAATTCTAACAAATAAGGATTTAGTCTAGATATATATTAGTCATAATCAAACAATAACAAGAAACTAAATTAAACATCAAGCAACTAAATAGAGAAAAGAGAAAAAGATATAGCAATTATGTTTGATGAATTCTCTAATGCTCTTTAGAAGGTTATTTAATATTGAATAGCCCTCTTGATGTCTTCCTTGACTTCTTGAATATGTCTTCCATTTAACATTTAGATTTTCTCTCTAACAATAAAAACTAAATAATACTAATTACTTTTAAGCAAAAACTAAGTGTTTTTCATACAGAAACAAAGTTAAGTTCATGTATTTATAGGCCTCTAGATATCCCAACTCGTGCTCCTTCCAAATGGATGTAAATGTGAAAGGGTGCAATGAAAAGGTGTGGAAACCACTCAGCATCACTGTGCCACCTCATGCTAGACTCGGCACCAGGAAGTTCTATCACAACTCATGCCACTATGCTGACTCAACATAACTCGGTATAGTTTCTCTCGGTGACAACTGGTGACGACTCGACACTCTAGTGACAACTCAACACAATCCCACTTTCTTCTTCTTTTGCTTTTTTTTACACTATTCTTCACTCTAAAGCATCCAAATGCACTTCCAAGCATAAATTAAACTCAAGAGAACCTTCAAAATATAAAAACAATATAAAAACAACAAAGATAACAATAGTAATGCAATAATCAAGCAAATGTAAATGAAAACTAAGAAAAAGTAAACAAAACTATCCTAAATAACTATGCTATTTTGCATCCTAATAATAGACGAATAACACTTTCATACCAGTAAATGGATCATGTGACCTAGCAAGCAAAACATGCACTTGGGAACTTATTGTTATACATCTGTTAAGAAAAACATAAAAGCTTCAACCCCAAATAAAAATAGATATTAGTCCATCAAATATACTCGCAGTACCCTAGATTTGTCCTTTTTGAATCATATTAATATCTCCAATCCCTCAAAAAACATGTTCAAGATATTTCAATTTTGTGTATCTATAATTAAGTCATACTTCTCTCAAGCGACAGGATTGGCTGACCAATGGATACACCAAACAAAATCTTCCTTTTCTACTTGGAATTTATAATTTATACATAGCTGCTTTTCTATGCATAGTCTATATATCAAATCATTCATGATTATAAGTCGAATGCTAAGATAGCAAAACACCATGTATAAATCACAAATAATAGTAAAAAGTATAAGGGTACTAATATAAAGATTTAACATTATCCTAAAGGTCTAATATAGTGGGGAAGCAGGGATCATTCTCTCGCTACCTTTTTAGTTAAACAAGCACATATGGTATAAATCATGTGCTACAGTGTTAAAATTTCAATTTGATGTCAATCATAAACACTGTACAGATCTAAATTCAGTCACTTATCTCCGCTCAACTTGAATCCTCTAAGTTCTCTCAGTGGTAGGTAATAACCGAGAATTTGCATTTGCCTTACACATATCATTTAAAAGGGGCAATCCAAATCAGTTGTATGTTTAAAAACAACCTCATCTCGTTCTCTTTTGAGGTGGCAATCCTAATATTTAATCTTATATCTACTCACTATCTTAGCACTAGAGGCTGTTGCTTGTATGAGTAAGCCAACCTAAAACCCGTGTGACATCCTTTTATTGAGCATTTAACATTATAAGCGTGATGTGTATAAGGCAAGAATATAACTAAGGAAACACGTCAATTATTGCATTTATTCAAATAATTTAATACATAAGCTTAACAATATCTCCTATATTTTATGCAATCCAAGAAAATTTACATGTGCAAGAAATACATCTTTGAAATTGGCTTAGTTAAGGAATCAACCACCATACTATATGTAGATATATATTGTACATCCACTTCTCATTCGGCGATAATGTCTCTAATATAGTTGTACTTTATATCTATATGTTCGGTTCTACTATGATATTTAGGATTTTTTGTTAAAGTAATTGCTGGTTAATTATCATAATGAATAGTAATGGCTCATTCACAACCATTTATCCTAAATTCATAAAAGAATTTTCTTAACCAAACAACCTTTTGCATTGTAGCTGAACATACAATAAATTTAGCTTCCATAGTTGACAAGGCTACATATGTCTGTTTCTTACTACTTCATAAAATGGTGCCTTTATTTAGTAAGACAATATAATTAGAGGTGGATTTATGTTGATCAAGGTCTCCTCCCCAATTAGCATTTGAATATCTAATTAGACATAAATCTGATCCTTGATAACATAAGCAATAATCTATCGTGCCTTTTAGATACCTTAGAATCCTCTTTACAACTTTCCAATGCCCTTGTCTAGGATTCAATTGATATCGACTAACTAATCCAATAACAAAATAAATATTTGGAAGAGTAGACAATATAGAATACATAAGACTTCCTATAATACTAGAATATAGTACAACGATCATTTATCATTATTCTTTTGGATTATTAGGACACAGTTTGAGACTCAA
Organism: Macaranga tanarius; assembly: GCA_949673435.1. Classification (NCBI taxonomy): domain Eukaryota; kingdom Viridiplantae; phylum Streptophyta; class Magnoliopsida; order Malpighiales; family Euphorbiaceae; genus Macaranga; species Macaranga tanarius. The sequence continues at coordinate 17,622 of CATIWO010295688.1, forward strand.
AGTGTCACCTTTTGACACAAGAGTATCCACGAGTTTACTGCTGCTCATATTGAAGTGTTCTAAAATTTTTTAGATATAATTCTCTTATGACAGAGCTAAAAGTTTTTTTGAACGATCTTTTTAATTTTAGCTCCCAATGTATAGTCTGTTTTATCCATGTCTTTCATATCAAAATTTATGGACAACCAATTTTTAATGTCCATTACATACTCCTTGTCATTTTCAACTATTAAGATATCATCAACATAAAGAGATAGAATTGCAAATTTGTCATTACACCTTTTAACATAAACATAATGGTCCTCATTAATCATCTTGAAATCTGAAGTCATAATAGCCTTATAAAATCTAAGGTACCATTGTTTGGATGACTGTTTAAGACCACAAATAGATATTTGGGGCTTGCATACTTTGCACTCTTGACCTTTAATAGTAAAAACTATAGATTGTTCTATGTAGATTTCCTTATTTAATTCTTCATTAAGAAAAGTAGTTTTTACATCCATTTGATGCAATTATAAATCCATATGAGCTATAACAGCTAGGATAAGGCGAATAAAGGTAAACCTGACAACGGGTAAAAAAGTTTCCTTATAATTTATACCCTCTTGTTGAGTATAACCTTTCGTTATAAGTCAAACTTTACACTTATCAATGGAACCATCTACCTTATGCTTAATTTTGAGAATCCATTTATTCCTAATAGCTTTACGGCCATGTGGTAAATCAATCAAGTTCCAAACTTGATTTATTCTCATTGATTCCATTTCCTCTTCTAATGCAACTTTCCATTTTAGGACACTCATGTGCCTCTTTAACAGTTTTAGGTTCCTCATCATCATTGGAAGTGACAATATAGACTTCATTCTTAATTGGAAAATACTTCTTAGAAGTTTTAAATCGTGTACTCTAGCATAATTGAGAATCGCTACTTTCACCAATCAAAATTTGATTAGTTTTAGTATCATCTCTCATACTAAATTGAGATAGGTAAAGCAATTCTTGCATGCTCCCACTATAAAAAATAGATATCACATTTTGTGTGTCAATCATTTGTTGACTTATACCAGTCTTGTCGTCATCATCCATCTTAAATAAACGATGATCTTTATCAACATCATCCCTTATAGGGAAATGATTTTCAAGGAAAGTGACATCACAGGGACTCAATTTTAGTCAATCTTCAATTAGAATTCTCACTAATAAACACATAACCTTTTGAGTTCTCATAATATCTTATAAAGATATATTTCTTTCCTCTCTGTCCTAATTTACCAAATTTATGGAATTTGTCAAGAATGTATGTTGTAGATCCCCGTGGATGCAACTCATTCAAGTTGGGTTTTCTACCCGTCTACAACTCATAAGGTATAAAGCAAACTAATTTAGAAGGCACACGGTTAAGTACATAGGCTGCAGATAATAAAACATCACCCCAATAGCTAATTGGGAGGTTAGCTTACACCATCATTTACCTAACTATTTCAAGCAAGGTTCGATTCCTTCACTCAGTAACACCATTTTGTTACGAAGTTCTAGGAGTTGTTAATTGCCTCATAATTCTTTTTTTATTATATAATTCTTTAAATTATTCAGATAGATACTTCCTACCTCAATTGGTCCTTAATTCTTTTATTTTTTTTTGTCTAATTAATTTTTAACCTCATTTATATATTTCTTAAAGCAATCTAATACTTCAAATTTATAGGAGATCAAAGAGACATGACCATATCGAGTGAAGTCATTTAGAATGTAATGAAATATGAAGCTCCATGCCTTATTTTAACACTCATTGGTCCACATATATCAGAATGTATTAGTTGCAAAGGATATTCTGCTCATGTGCCCTTTTCAAATGGTTTTCTAGTAGTTTTTCCTTATGAACAAAATTCACAAGTGGGAAATTTAAATGTTATGTTTGATCTCAATAAACCATTTTAAGCAAGTATATTCATTCTTTCTTGCCTATTATGTCCTAATCTGGCATGCTATAATTGTGCATCCATACTATCATTACTAGATTCAGTGAATAAGAAAAATAAACACTGCAATTACTATTATAATAGCTTGTGTTCAACACCATAAAACCATCCATAATATGTCCACAACCATAATAAATAATACCATCAGTAATCTTACCATATTCACATAGAAAATACAAGCCATATCCTAACTTTAATAGAGCAAGTACAGAAACTAAATTTCGTTGAATGTCGGGAGTATAAAGAACATCATGTAGGTATAGGATTCGACCTTCTTGCAAATCCAATTTGAACATGCCAATTCCTTTAACTTTAGCTCTCACATTATTGCCTATACAAATCCACTTAGTTCCACTTGAAATTCGGCGAAATTTCAAAAATTCATTTTTGTCTTTAACTATATGGTCTGTGGCTTATGAGTCTATAGTCCATATAGGATAGGTTTCATTAAGCAATACAATACTAAAAATAAAAATTTTAGAAATATGGCTTCATTTGGAAGAAATTAGATAAGGCAATACCTCTTTAGACTCAATGCATTCACGAGCAAAATAACCTAGGTTACCATAATTATAGCAAGTCACTTTAGTCTTATCATTTCTTCCATTACGCTTTCCTCTTTTGCTTTTAAATTGCTTGTTTTCTGTCTTTGGTCCACGTCTAGTCCAACTCATATTGCTTTTGCCTTTCCAATTATTGTTGAATCTCTTGTGCTTAAATTTAGAAGCATTAGAACTTGATTCAGCCACATAAGCATGAGTATTTGGCCTAGCAACCTTAAGGCGCTCATCTTCTAATTTTAAGTAGTGTGCAATATCAGGAAAAATTTTAATGTTCTCATTATGAGTCGTACTCACTTTCATATATTCCTAACTATCTGAGAGAGACTAGATAACATCTTGTACATATTATTCATTAGTTAGGTTGTGCTCAGCTGCTTTAAGTTCTATAATCATATTTGATATATTCCTTAAGTATTGTTTCATAAGTTTATTAGGGATCTTCTAATAAATCTCAAACTTAATGGCCAACTACCTTAGTTTAGAGAAAATTGTCCCTCCAAACTTCTCCCTCAAAGTGACCCACATTGTATTTGCAGTTAGATACTACTAGTACTCATATACTAAATCATCACTCATGGAACTTATGAGAATTCCTCTTGCAGTGGAATCCTTCTTCTTCCAAGCATTGAATGCAGCCATATCGCGCCTATATTACGTGTTGTTCATATTTTTCTTACCAGCTTTAGACTCCTCCATAGCATTATTAATAGCCTTCAAATCTTCTTGCTCCTCAAAGACATATTGTATTTTCAAGTGCCATATATTGTAATTATCACCATTCAATTTCTCACATTTATTTAGTTCAACTATAATATTATTGGATGCCATAGTTAGTCACAAACTATAAGAGATATTATAAATGCAATTACTTATACACATCACATAGTCGCAATTTTATATTAAATTATTAAATATTTTTATATATGAATTAAGTGAGGCAGTTCACTATATTCCCAATCATCATTTAATTTCAAATATCAAAAATTTATAATTGAATTTAAATTACACCAATCATAATTCTAGATGAGAATTTTCATGAATTCTACCAATCATAGAACGCCCATATTATGAAGTAACAACATAATAATTCATATAATTAAAAAAATACTTAATAATATATATACATAAAACATATTTCATTATATAATACAAGAACTATAAAATATGATTTCATAAACATCAAATAACAATATAGAACAATATACATAACTTCAATATAACTAGTTATACTTAATTACCCTTGGAATTGAGGCGTTAAAATTTTCTTTATCCATTATAGTTAGGACTATTTTGTTCAACCAAGAAAAATTAGAACTATAACCTTTTGAAGTTTTAAGATGTGGACTAATAGTAAGTTTGGAAGTCTTATTTAAATTCTTCCAAGTATTTTCCTCCATAAACAAGTAAATTAATGTCTCATAAGTCATAGTCTTTTCACTTAATATTTGACAATAGTCATTATCCAGATCTCCATAATTCTTATAATCTCCTTTTAAACTCCAATTTGTAAGGTTTTGTCAATAATCTAGGGATAAAGTATATAACAAAGAATGATACTTATAATCATCACTTAACACTATTTCCCTTATGAGTTCTTGAAGCATATGGTTGATAATTTTGACATGTTTAATGAGTGTATGCTCAGGCTTCATTTTATATCTAGCAAGATTCACTATCAACTGTAAGTATTTCTTTTTGTTCTATAATTCTACAGACTATAGGAGTACTAATTATTCGAGCCCAATCAAGATCAAGTCTATTTCTATTAGGTCGGGTTAACCCATTATGGGCAATTCAAATCTAAAAACCAACAATGACCAAATCACAATTGTGCTAAAATTGCAAACGATATGTCAAATTGTACTAAAATTGCAAATAATATGTTAAATTCAGATAGTTTTGCCAAGTTTTAAAGTTTAATATAAATATACAAAACGTTGAAAAGGTTATGTGTTTACTCTTTGCATGATTAATGTGTTTATCAATCTCAAATCAACCCTTGTTTTGACTTTAATAATCAATTTTGTGTTACTGACATATTTGTTTAAGTGTGATTATAAGTTAGATTTAATCAATTGATAAAGCAAGCATTAGAGGTTGAATTAAAGCTTCATTAAACTCCTCAAAGGTCCCTTATAATGTCTCTTAAAGTCACATGGACGATCACAACTCATATAGGATCAATTGGAGTTAAAATATATAAGTTTGACTAGAGTTGACTGTCGTTCATGATCCTGTCACAACCGTGAGCAATGACCATGAGGGTATCTGATTGGCATGCATGAATTGAAGAGTTTGAGCTGAAGAAGACCCGCAATGCTCATGATCTGCTCCTCACGGTTATGAGATGAGTGGTCACGATCGTGAGAGGTAGATCACAATCTTGATAGGCTTTCAAAAATTTCACCTCCAACAGTTATATTTTCATCCCTCATGATCGTGAGGAGTAGGTCATGACCGTGAAAAGTAGCTTTCCTGCAAAAAAGCTAAAATTGAATTAAATAAAGATGGAAGTGATTTTGGATGTTCTTGGAGGTTTCTAATAGCTAGTTTTTCATCCTTCAACTATATATATAAGGTTTAGAACTTCATTTAAGAAGTTAGAAAGTTGGTGGAGCAAATTGATTGTGCTAATTCATTGAACCAAAATTTATTTCTTTCACAATTTTCTTTGAATACTCAGTATTTGTAAATAAACTCTTATTGAGTTTGTATCTACCCTTCTTGTGAGAGTTGGATGAGTGTTAGAGATAGGATTCTTTCATCTACTTATTCTTTGGGGTTGAAGAAGTGGGTGGTGAGTTTCTTTCTCTTCAAGTTAGTGTTGAGCCTTTGTAAAAACACATTGATTGTAAAGGTTATGAGTTAGCATTGAAAACTCTTGTAGGAAGGTTTAAGTGTGAACCAATTGAAAACACTTGGAAAAAGATTAGTGTTGAGCCTAGAAAAACACATTTAGGATTGGTTTGTATTGAGCCAAGAAAAACATAAGTTATTGTAAGGTTAGTGTTGATCCTTAAAACACTTTGTTATACATAATCTTGGTAATAAGATTGGTGTGCATGATTAAAAATCCTAACTTGGGGATAAGTTAGGTAGAAGATGTAGAATTGGTTATAATCTGAACCTCTATAAATCCTTGTGTTGATTATTTCTTTTCTTGTTCTCATCCTCATCCTTATCATTGTACTTGTTGTTAATTGTGTGAGATAAGTCTTTTGCCTAATCCCATTCTAATTTCCTCTGAATTTTTCAAATTTCCTCTAAACCATATATTAGCCTTATTCACCCCTCTCTAGAGCTTTTCAATTAGCATCAGAGCTTAAATTCTAGAAACTTTATTGCTAGAATTCAAGATCATGGGGAGTGAATTTATTTTTTTCCAAACCTATAGACTATTTTTTGATAGGAGTGACTACCCCTTTTAGAAACACAAAATGGAGATCTACCTTGATAGTGATCCAATTAGACTTTAGGATATGATCTTGGATGATTGGAAACCTCCCATGAAGATAGTGGAAGGCATTCAAGTTCCAAAGGAAAGAAGTGAGTGGTCTCAAGAAGAAAAGGAGGAGAACCATAAAAATAAAAGGGCTATGTCGGTTCTTATTGTTTCTATGTCAAGAGAAAAAGGAGGAAAAATTCAACATTGCATTTTGACCAAGGAGATATGGGAGACCTTGGAGAAATATTATAAAGATAATATGCAAGTTCAATCCAAGAAAATCCAACTCCATGTGTTTGAATATGAGATGTTCAAGATGAAGCCTCATGAGAGCATCACCATATGAAAAACCGTTTAAATGCTCTTTTGACTACCTTGAAGAAGTTAGGGAAGCACTACTCAAGAGAGGAGGTCATCACCAAAATTCTAAGAGTGCTATCTAAGAAGGATTGGGAGTCAAGAGTAACTTCAATGGAATAATCTCATAACCTTTCTAAGCTTTCAACCGACATCCTTATTGGTAAACTTCTCACTCATGAGCTTACCTTGAGGCAAAGGGAAGAGGAACAACAAGGCAAAGAAGAAAAGCCTTACATTCAAAGCATTATAAGACTCAAGTGATGAAGATGACCTTAAAGATTCAAGTGAAGATGATGATGAGATTGCATCACTCATAAGAAGCTTCATGAAGTACTTAAAAAGGAAGAACTTGAGTAAGGACAAAGAATTCAATAGAGAAGCTCCAAGAAAGCAAAAGAAATATGTTTTAAATGCAAGAGGCCCGATCACATTCAAGATGAATGTCCTAAGCTCAAGCATAAGAATAAGGGAGAAAATGAGAGAAGAAAAGCTTTTAAAGATACTTTGGATGACTCCTTTGAATCTGAGATAGAGAAGGAGCAACAAGAAGCTACTAGCCTTTGCTTTACGGTTCAAGAGGACAACAATGAGGCACTTCTCACTCTTCTTGTGATGATTATAATGATTGTGATGATGATGAAAACTCTATGTTGAGCAAACTTATTTTAAAATGCAAACATTTACTTTCAAAGAAAAAGTTTTACAAATTAGAGCTTTTAAAAATGTCAAAAGAATTTGAGGATTTGAAAAAAATAAGTTTTCCAAAGTGACCTCCTTAAATGAGCAACTCTATAATGATTTGAAAGCTTCTACATCTTTGAAATGTGAATTTAATAAGACAAGAAAAGAAAATGAAAATCTTTCTAAAGAAGTTTTAGAGCTAAAGAATTATATTTCTAAGTTTCATAAAGGAAAGGAAACTCTAGATGTTGTTTTGACTTCTTAAAAATTTCATGGCAATACTTATGTTATTGGATATGAATATGGAGCATCATCATCATCATCCTCTCATAATATATTTATGAAAGTTAACCATGATTCATCACATGCTCCTAGTGGTAGTGCTAAGACTCAAGCCACATTGGCTAAAAAGTCTCATACGCCTAGAGCCAAGTCTTTAAAGACTTATCTCCCTATGGCTCAAAGGTCTAAGGCACAAGCTAAAAGACCTCAATCTAAGCATGCTTTCATATAAACAAAGAAGCATACACCTAAGCATGTAATACCATACCACAATGTGCATACTTATGAACGCATGGCATAAACTCACTTTAGAACTCACTTTTCTAGTAGGAGATATGTGCAACACTTTCATACTAAGAGCACTTATGCACTAAGGCACAATAGATTTGCTAATGTTAAATACTTATATTGTATGAAATTAGGACATACTAATAATGTATGCTATTATAAGAAGCTTCATCTTCATCTCTTACCTAAATATTATTTTGAAACTAATCAACCAAGACCAATTAAAATTTAGGTTCAAAAGGTTAATTGATCTTAAGATGTTCTTGCTTGAATTGATTGTGTTTGTATTTTTTGATGAGTTGCTTATTTAAATTCAAGCTTGTAATCTTATATTATTAGCTATTGCATTTTGAGCTATTTCCTTATTATTCCATGAAAATGATTTATTAATAAATATGCAAACAACAATTTGTCTAAAGAGAATTTGACCATTTGCATGATCAAAATGATTCTAAAAAATTGCATATTTTTAGCATGCCATTTTCTCATTACTTTCAACATTTTTCATGTTGCATGCCTTTTTTTCACTTGGTTCACTTACTTTTTAATTAGTATTCTTATCATTTATTTGATGTTCATTTGGTATCACACATTCTATTGCATTTTCTTTTTATCTTTCAATTGGTATCCTTCCCTTTTTCACTTTGACAAACGGGGGGGGGGGGGGGAATTTAGCATTTTAATGATAATAATTATGCTTGAATTCTAAATAGAATGCAAAAAAGAGGGAGATGCTAAATATTTGTTTTGAATGAATAAGTTTTGGTATGATTAGCTCACCTTAGCATATATTGAGAGAGAGAAATTTCAAAACCCTTTGGTATATAATTGAGGGGGAGCATTGTAAAACAAATGCACATACATGCACTTAATGATTTTTAATTATCATTTAAAACTTAATTGTCAAAGTCAAAAGGGGGAGATTGTTGACCCTTTTCATGATTAATGTGTTTATCAATCTCAAATCAACCCTTATTTTGACTTTAACAATCACTTTTGTGTTACTAATATGTTTGTTTAAGTGTGATTATAAGTTAGATTTCATCAATTGATAAAGTAAGCATTAGAGGTTGAATTAAAGCTTCATTAAACTCCTCAAAGGTCTCTCATAATGTCCCTTAAAGTCATATGGATGATTATAACTCATATGAGATCAATTGGAGTTAAAATATACAAGTTTGACCAGAGTTGATTGCCGCTCATGATCCTGTCATGACCGTGAGGGTATATAATTGGCATGCACAAATTGAAGAGTTTGAGCGGAAGGAGACCCGCAATGCTCACGATTATGAGATGAGTGGTCACGATCGTGAGGGGCATATCACGATCGTGATAGGCTTCCAACGGGCAAATTTCACCTCCAACGGTCATATTTTCATCCCTCGCGATCGTGAGGAGGAGGTCACGACCGTGAAAAGCAGCTTTCCTGCAAAAAAGATAAAATTGAATTAAATGAAGATGAAAGTGATTTTGGATGTTCTTGGAGGTTCCTGAGAGCTAGTTTTTCATCTTCCAACTATATATACAAGGTTTAGAACTTCATTTAACAAATTAGAGAGCTAGTAGAGCAAATTGATTGTGCTAATTCATTGAATCAAGATTTATTTCTTTCATAATTTTCTTTGAATACTCATTGTTTGTAAACAAACTCTTGTTTAGTTTATATTTATCCTTCTTGTGAGAATTGGGTGAAAGTTAGAGATATGATTCTTTCATCTACTGATTCTTTAGGGTTAAAGAAGTGGGTGGTGAGGTTCTTTCTCTTTGGGTTAGTGTTGAGCTTTTGTAAAAACTCATTGATTGTAAAGGTTGTGAGTTAGCCTTGAAAACTATTATGGGAAGGTTTAAGTGTGAACCTTGAAAACACTTGGAAAAAGGTTAGTATTAAGCCCAGAAAAACACATTGAGGATTAGTTTGTATTGAGCCAAGAAAAGCATAATTGTTATTTTAAGATTAGTGTTGATCCTTAAAAAATTTATTGTACACAATCTTGATAATAAGATTGGTATGGGTGATTAAAAATTCTAACTTGGGGATAAGTTAGGTAGAGGATGTAAGATTAGTTATAATCCAAACCTCAATAAATTCTTGTGTTGATTGTTTGTTTTCTTGTTCTCATCCTCATCCTTATCATTGTTCTTGTTGTTGATTGTGTGAGATAAGTCTTTTGCCTAATCCCTTTCTAATTTCCTCTAAACTACATATTATCCCTATTCACCCCCCTCTAGGGCTTTTCATTATGCTTTTTGGTACTAATAGGCCTCAAATAGAAGTATCGGGCCTATTTATTGTTTAGTCTATTTGACATCTTAATACAAGTTTAAGGGGCAAATTGACTATTTGTCCATTATTAATATATTAAGTAAAAATAAAATTGCAAAATTTTCATCAATTTTATTTTATATTCATGTTTTGCACT
>CATIWO010295795.1:0-12888 GCA_949673435.1 Macaranga tanarius
TTCACTGCTCTATTCTTTTTCCTTGCTTTGGCCTTACCATCCTTCTTATTCACTTTCATATTCCCATGAGCTATTTGAGGTTTGACATCTTCTTCCTCCTCTTCACTGACATCATCAAAATTTTCTACCACCTTTGGAAGAGGAACTTCTCCATGTCTTAAAGTAGTTTGATGCAGCTGGTAGCATCTTCGACTATCTGCATCCTCTAGCCTTCCTAAATCTATGATAACCTCAGCTCTGACTAGAAAATCTTCATCAAAGATCTCACGTTCCAATGGCTCAAAAAGGGCGAGTTTCCTTAGTACAAAGTGCATGGCCAGGCCCCTGATATTGTGGCCCATAGACATTAATGTTTTCTATCCCTACACATCATGCCACATCGAACGAAATATAAGATATGTACTATTCACCCTATGGTCAGTATACATACACCATATTAAGAATAATTCATCGGGTGTAACTTTAGTGCTATCATTCCTACCAAAGATAGTGTGTGCTCTGAATTTGTGCATCAGCAAACATGAGTGACTATCAATTAAACCACTAACCATTATATCTCCATGATTTATTCTATCCCCATTAGTGATTTCAAACCAAAACTGACTCATGTTAAATTCAGGAGGAGGTTGATAAATACCTCATTTGGAAAAACCAAACATTTCAGCCATGAGTTCATAGTTAAAATTATATTCTTTTCTAAAGAATCAACATGAAAAAATTCTTTAGTCCTTATCTTTGATATTCAAAGTAGTGTAGAATTCAATGGTCAATTCTAAGAACACATCATATTGTACTATTTTCAACTTATATCAGCCTAGCTTTTTGCACAAAAGATTCACAAAATCATACATTCCAATTTTTTTCAAGATCTTATCATCAAAATATTTTGGCATGCACAAGTTTCTTTTGCTAAGAGAACAGAATCTCTTACCTTCTTTATTCGAGAGAATAGGGAAAAAAGCATCATACTTATCTTTGAGATCCATTTGCTTAGGTCTTATCTCCATTGGTGCCTTCCCTTTTACATTAGACCTTCGGCTATTGCTAGACATGCTATTTGAACTCATTAGGTAGCAAGAAAAATAATTACAGAGAAAATAAATGCAGAGAATTTAATGTAAAGAAAAGTGTAAATAATGTAGAAGATTTGAGAGTTTCACAATTCTATGCCTTTAAATAGAAAAACAAAATTTGAAGTTTACAAAGACTAAATAATGTATCTCCTAATCCTATATTGAAAAGATAAATTTTATTAAAAAGAGACATCTAAAACTCCTAATAAGAAAATGAATTTAAAAGAAACACAAATTCTAAAGCAAAATAAAAAAAATTTAAAAATTGATGTTTTCCTCCCCCACACTTAAATTATGCAATGTCCGCATTGCAAAAAAAATGAAAAATTTCAGATAGTGATATGGTGCAGGTGGCACAGCCATGCGTGAAAGTGGCTCAGCTATGCCTGCTTTGTGAATCCTTAGACTGGGACAATCATTAGGTAGCACGGTCGTGCACGAAAGTGGCACGGCCATGCCTGCTTTATGAATTTTTGACTGGCATAGGTTGTAGGCAGGCGCGGAAGTGCATAAAAGTGGCGCGGCCGTGCCATAGTGTGAAGTGAGGCAAATGCAAGTTGCTCATTCATACGAGAAAGATCTAACATCATACTTTAAACCAACCATATTGCCTACTCATTGCACAATTTAAATGAAAGGGAATTGAATGAATAAAACATCAAATAACATTAATTAAAGATAAATTGAAATTACAAGTGCATAAAAAGAAAGTAAAGTACATAAACATAAACACAAAACTAAAACAAACATAAGACTAACGTGAAACAAACACTAAAATAAATATAAAACACAAGTCTCCAAACACAAGTTCTTCAATTTTCATTGGTTGTTTCCTGGATCATTTAGAGGATATGAAGGTGGGAAGAAGTTTTGTGGTTGAAAATATGCCATGAGGTTATGATTGATCATGTTGATGCTTGTGTTCATATTTTGTGCCATGGAGGTAAGTTCTCCTACTTTAGCATCGATCACACCTACTTGAAGCTCTAAAATGTCTAGGTGTTGCATGACTTAATGAACATGTCCTTCCTCCTCTTCTTCATCCTCTATCGCTTGTTGTTGAGGTTGATCATCAATGAGATAAGGCACCCCATAATGGCCCATTCCAATTAGACCTATAGCTTCCATCATAGGGAGATCAATAAGAGAATTTCCCGGTAGTTTATCGAAAGGCATATTGTCAATATCATAGCCTAAGTAATTGGCTATACTTAGCACTAATCCTCCTATCTTAATTGCCCCCACTCTTTTGCTTGCCATGTCCTTGAATTTATTTGTTATTGCATGACAAATATCCAATTTATGATTATTACACATGTAATAAAGGATATTTAATTCCATAGTGGTTACTACCGAATCCCCTTCCTTCCGAGGAAATAATGAGTGTCACATGAGCCTATGAAGATATCACAAGGTGGGTGATCAAATTTTGGATTCCTTAGCTAACCTAGGCTCATACATGCCATGTCTTTGGCTTGTGATCTCTTTCCAAAATTCATCTTTATCAAAATCAACCATAGCATCTTGATCTTTAGGAAAATGAAATACATCATTTAGTTCAAATAGGCCAATGCTATGGTCTTGGTTTCCTAGCCTAAAATTTAGTATAGCCTTATGTTAATCAAATTGAAAAGAGGAGAGAAATTCACATGTAGGTATCACATAAGTAGTGTGGTGCATCATCATAAAAGCCTCCCAACCCATCCTATTGATATACATGTTCATACTATCCAGCAACCCCGCTCCTTGTAATAAAGAGGCACTCATATATTTCATAGGCACAAAAGTTTTAGCAAGCAATTGATTGTACTTATTCCTTTACCCCTCATGCCCAAATTGAATGTTAGGGGAATAAGGTCTTACCATTCTTTCTTCTTCTTGGTTGGTATTGCTAGAGCTTCCTCCACGTCTCCTTGATTTCCTTTGAGCAATTAATTTTCTTCTTGGTGTTCTTTCTATTGTTGATGTAGAGAATTCAAAGGAGAAGGGATTATGCTTGAGAATTTCTAACTTTGGGAAGGAGATGGAAGAAGAAAAATGTGAGAATGGGAAGAAAAGATGAAGGGTTTATATAGAAAGGATTAGGATTTTAAAAAGAGGATTTTATGAATTGGGAAGAGGAAAAGGTTGTTGGTAATTGAACAAGGAATTAGAAGTTGAAAAAGAAATTAGGAAATTGAAAAAGAAGAGTCAAAGTTGAGAAACCCTAATTCTAGAAAAATGAAAAAGAGTTTTGAAAGTTGTGGGTAGTGGGAAAGTATGGGAAATTGAAGATTTGACTGGATGGAAGGCCTTAAAGAATGCACAATTATAATTTGTGCCGACAGATGGCACGACCATGTGCAAAAATGTCACGGCTGTGCCTAGTTCTAGAGTGTTATTCCTCTCTTTTTGCTTGACCAGGTCGCGTGGGTGCACAACAGAGTGCGCGATATGTACATTCATACAATATAAATTAAAATCACCCATTTCATATATGTAATAATCAAGTATGTTATTCCCACATCAAAATTACTTACCTCTATCTCATAGCTCTCCTCCTCTTACAATTTTTGAACTTCTTCCAATGCTTATTTTCTCTAAAAGACAAAATTAAAGAACTTGTGATTGAAAAATTTAGAAACTAAAAATAAGAGAATTAATAGAAAAATAAAAATTAAAAACTTAGTTGAGCCCCCAAGAAGCACTCTTTTAGGTCTATGAGCTTAGACCATCTCATTCTTTAGGATGATAAATCAGCCAAAAAGGCTAATTGGTGAGAATTCTCCAATGTGTCTTCATGGTAGATTTTCAGTCTTTGCCTATTGACTTTAAAATTTTCTCCATGAAGTGTTACAAACTTCTACAGCTTTATAGGGGTACACATGGCTCACTACAAATGGTCCCGACCACCTACTTTTAAGCTTTTCTAGAAATAATATGAGTCTGGAATTGAATAACAATACTTGGTCTCCTTCTTGAAAACTCTTAATTTTTACCTTAGCATCATGCCATTTCTTTGTACGTTCTTTATAAATTTTGGAGTTTTCATATGTCATCTCCCTTATCGCTTCTAATTCACTTAACTGCAAAAGTCTCTTTTCAGCCGCTTTTTTACAGTCATAATTCAAGACCTTGGTTGCCCAGTAAGCCTTATGCTCAATTTTTATAAGAAGATGACATGTTTTTCCATAGACCAACCTATATGGAGACATTCCAATAAGTGTCTTATATGCTGTTCGGTATGCCCACAAAGCATCATCCAACTTCTTTGCCCATTCTTTTCTTGACTTACTCATTATTCTTTCTAAAATCCGCTTCAATTCTCTATTGCTTACTTCCACTTGTCCACTTGTTTGGGAATAGTATGGAGTAGCTATCTTGTGTCTAACCCCCATAATAAGCTAGTAGTGCTTCCATATTTCTATTACAAAAATATGTTCCTCCATCACTTATGATAGCTCGAGGCATCCCAAACCTTGAAAAGAGTTTTTGTAAAAATTTACATACATGCTTGAGCTTCCACCCATTTGGATATATAATACACACAAACAAGTGTGTACTTATTTCCACCTAAAATAAGAAATGGCCCCATGGAATCTATACCCTATACATCAAATATTTCTACCTCAAGAAGTCTCGATTGGAGCATTTCATCCTTTTTTGAAATATTGTCACTCCTTTGACATACATCACAACTGAGTACAAATTTTCTAGCATTATGAAAGAGAGTAGGCCAATAGAATCCTGTCTCAAGAACCTTTGCAACAGTTCTTTGTGGACTGAAATAACCACCACTGATCATTCTATGAAAATATTACAATATTGAACCGGTTTCTTCATCTCCTACACATCTTCTTATCATGCCATCACTGCATATCTTCCGGAGATATGGATACAAGTAGAATTTAGAGTCATAAATGAGCTTCTTTCTCTGTTGACTATTGAATTCTTCTGGAAGCCTTCCACTCGAGACAAAGTTATTTATATCAGCAAACCACGGTGCATGTAGGCTTTTAATAGCCAAAAGCATTACATCTGGAAATAGCTCTTGAATAGGCTCTTTTTCATTCTCTCCGTCTTGCTCTAGCTCTTATCTCAAGAGACGATCATCTATAACATTCTCTGATCCCTTTTTATCTTTGATCTTGATGTCAAATTCTTACAGAAGCAGCACCCATCGAATGAGCCTTAGCTTTGAGTCTTTCTTATTCAAGAGGTACTTCAATGTTGAATAATATGTATACACAACAACCTTAGCACCAAGAAGATAAAATCAAAATTTATCAAAAGTAAAAATTACTGCTAGCACCTCCTTATCGGTTGTTGCATAGTTGAGTTGTGCATCATTCAAGGTTCGACTTGCATAGTAGATGACATGAAGTTTATTCTCCTTTATTTGGCCAAGTACTGCTCCTATTTCATGGTCGCTTGTATCACACATTAATTTGAATGGAAGGTTCCAATCAGGTGAGACAACTATAGGAGCTGTTATCAATGGTTCCTTCAACCTATCAAAATCCAATTTACAATCATCAGTAAAGTTAAAAGAAGAATCTTTCTTAAGTAACTTACAAAGAGGTTTAGAAATTTTTGAGAAATCAATAATCATCCATGAACACATCTATAATTTTTTCTACCAAATCTGAGAATATGGCCATCATTCACCATTAGAAGGTTGCCGGAGCATTACATAATCCAAATGGCATTCTTTTATAAGCAAATGTGCCATAGGGACATGTGAATGATATTTTCTTTTGATCTTCTGGAGCAATTGCTATATGATTGTAGCCTGAATAGCGATTTAGGAAGTAGTAAAAAGCATGTCCTATTATCCTCTCCAACATCTGATCTATGAATGGTAATGGAAAGTGATCCTTCCTTGTAGCTGAATTCAATTTCCTATAGTCAATTCACACTCTCCATCCATTCACCACTCTTGTAGAAATTTGCTTACCTTCTTCATTTTTCACCACAGTTATACCTCCTTTCTTTGGCACACACTGGATAGGACTTACCCATGAACTATCTGAAATTAGGTAAATAATCCCAGTGTCTAGTAACTTAACCACCTCTTTTTTCACCACTTATTGCATGTTTGGATTGATCTTTCTTTGCCTTTCAATAGTTGGTTTGTACTCTTCTTCCATTAAAATCTTGTGCATGCAATAAGATGGACTTATCCCTCTTATATCTAAAATTTACCAACCAATTGCGCTTATTCTCCTCTTGAGCATCCTTACAAGTAAGTCTTCTTGGTCTCGGGTGAGTTTAGAAGATATAATCACAGGTAAAGTTTGGTTCTCTCTAATAAAAGTATACCTCAAATGTTGAGGTAGGGGTTTCAAATCTACATTCAGTGGTTTAATAATTGATGGTCATGTAGGTTCAGTATTTGGTAATTGAATTTGGAAAAAATGAGTTTGGTGTTTAAAGTAATCTTTATCTTGGGGGGTTTGTACTTGCATACACTTTTCAATATTCTCTAATTCATCATAATTTGCCAACCTCCTACGTTGGACTTTAATCACACATTCATCCAAAAAATTAACTCTAAAGCACAAATTGTTATCAGAAGAATGTTTTATACCTTGATAGATATTGAACTTACAACTTTTCTCACCTACTCTTAGAGTTAGTATTCCATCATAAACGTCAATGATTGCCTTGGCAGTGTAGAAGAAAGGCAAACCAAGGTTCAATAAAACATCTTCATCTTCCTCAAAGTTAAGAACGATAAAATCCATTAGAAAAATAAATTTTCCAGCCCTTACTAGTACATCTTCTACTATGTCTTATGGTTCCTTTACTGTTCTACCTGCTAGTTACAAGCGGATGTTTGTTGGTTTTACTTTTCCAAGTCCCAATTTCCTATAAATTGATAAAGGCATAAGATTAATAGAAGCATCAGAATCACACAAAGATTTTTAAAATGATAAATTCCCAACAGAACATGGAATAGTAAGACTCCCCGGTTGCTTATTTTTTGAAGGAAGTTTACTAGAGATAATAGCACTAAATTCCTTTATGAGTGTGACTAGCTCAAATTTTTGTAACTTCTTTTTGTTTGAAATCAGTTCTTTTAAGAACTTTGCATACTTTGGCATTTAAGCTAGACATTCCACCAAGGGCATATTGATATGAAGTGTCTTGAATCTTTTCAAAAACTTTATAAACTACTGATCATGCTCATGTTTCTTCAACTGGAGGTTCATAAGGTTGAATTGGTGGTGCTTTTGGCTTAGTTTTATCTTCCATTTTCACTTCTGGTTCTTTTTGTGCTTCAACCCATTCACTTCCTTGCTCTTGCTCTCCTTCCTTCTTCTTTTCCTCATACTCTATTATTGCTTTAGGGGTCTAAATCTATGTACCACTTCATAAGGTGATAGCCTTCACTTGCTCCTTTGGAGTCTTCTCCGTATTGCTCGGTAATGCACCTTGATTCCTTATTGATAAGGAAGTTGCTAACTGCCTCATTTGCACTTCTAGGTTATGAATAGAAGAAGAATGATTCCAAATCATTTGTTCCATCCTCTTACGAGCTTCATCTTACTAACTCATCTTTGATGACATTACATCCATGAATTTCTCCATCTTACTTTCTATGGAAGTTAAGGATGAACCTTTGTCTTGGTGAAATTGAGGTTGAGGTTATTGTGCATTCTGACCTCTAAATCCTAGTAGTGCTTGCAGTCTCCACTGGTTATTTCCTTGATTGCTCCAAGAGAGATTTGGATGATTCCTCCAGCTAGGATTGTAAGTATTATAATAAACTTGGTTTTGGGGCCCTTTGAATTTACCTACATAGTTAACTCCCTCTGTAGTCATTCCTTGCATCATTTGACATTCTATTGTAGGATGACCTCCTTGATATAGTTTACAAGAGGAAGATAATGTTGATACTGCATTCACATTCACCTTATCCATCTTCTTTGTCACAGTATCAAGTTTTGCATTCAACATGGTAAAATTGTCCACTTCTATTCCTCCAGCTTTCTTTGTAATGGTCCTTTCATTAGACCATAAACTTTGTGTATTGGCCATTTCTTCAAAGTGATCCAAGGCATCTTTTGATGTTTTTGACATACTAGTACCTTTAGCTACCGTATCAATGTTGACTCTAACTGCATAATTGACTCCTTTATAGAATGATTGTGCCAAATCCCATATAGGAATCAACTGAGGCGGGCATTGCTTCTGAAGGTCTTTGAATTTTTTCCAACACTCATAGAATGTTTCATCATCTCTTTGGAATAAAGAGTTAATTTTATTTCTGATCCTCAACACTTTTGCAGGGGGTAAGTATTTGTTGAAGAAATCTATGTAGAGCTCTTACCGAGTGTTGATGGAATTGGGTGGCAAACTTATAAACCATCTCTTTGCTCTATCCATAAGAGAAAATGGAAAGAAGATCAATCAGATTGCATTAGGTTGTACCCCATTCATCTTGAAGGTAGAACAATACTCCAAAAATCGAGATATATGACCAAATGGATCCTCATATGGCAGCCCATTGAATGGTAAATTTTGGATCATTTGAATCATTGTTGGCTTGATTTCAAAGTTATTTGCTGCTATCGCCGGCCTTACAATTGGTGTTTAATTACCTTGCACATTGGGACTCATAAAATCCCGCATGGTTCTCTGACCATTTTGAGGATTTTGAAGAACTTGATGCCTCGGTGGGTCATTTGTTTCATCATTCCCTACGTTTATTTTTCTTGGTGACTATTTTGATATGATTGTTTGTTTCTTTTTCTCATGAATTGTCTTCTCTAACTCTAAATCAAGTGGTATCAACAAAAGTCCTTATTTGCTTGCACTTCGTGTGATGTGAATAAATGAATATAAATTCTTGTAATACCATAATTAAACTCAAAATTAAAAATAACGTCTAAATCAAGCAACACAATTTTCTTAACAATATCAATCTTTCAAATTCCCTGGCAATGGCGCCAAAAACTTGACGGGCTAAAAGTTTGCAAGCGCATAAAATCATATCAAGTAGTAATAAAGATATCGTCCCATAGAGAATCGGAAATTGAATACCAAAATACTCACTATGTTTGTTTGTTTAGACAACGAAATAGAGTTTGGTTTTTCTAACAATTAAAACTAAATAAAAAATCAGAATTTAATTAAATTTAAGTACTAGGATTCTTATTCTTAAACTGGACTATTTCAAAAGATTGATTAACTAATTAAGCCTATGTAATTCTAATTCATTTTGAAGGGACTTTCAGAACCATGGATCTTCCTCTCAGATAAACCTATGGTTAATTGAAAATTAATTAACACTAAGCTTTCCGGCTCTCACCAACCTAATGTGTCTTAAATCTAATTTTAAATAAATCTTTTAATCAATATTAATCACTTAACTGTCCCTCAACTAATTAAGCAATTAATAGGTCATTGCCTAATCTTACAACACCTATCTCTCGATTAAGCCTATAGTGTCAATTCAATTTTAGGGTGATCAGGCCTAAAATGATATTAAGCACAATAATAATCAATGAATTAAAACTAACAACCTAACATTAATCACAATAAGCACATGTGGTCCATTCAGAATAAGAACCCTAAAAAGGAATTTAGCTACTCATATTAAAAAGAAAAGACAAAGATGAAGAAATGAAGAAAACAATTCCAATCATAATGAATAAAAAGAATAATTAACAAGAAAACTCCCTTCACCAAGATGTAGAGAATGCTTGTTCTTCACAATCTTCAAAACCAAATCCTATTCTAATATAAGTAAAGCATAAAACTAAAAATGTTCTGTAAAATAACAAGAAAAATAATAATCCAAGAACAACCTAAATGAAAAATAATTAGTTCTACTTATAGACCTAGTTTTCTAACTAGAAATTTTATCTAACACCCTTGAAACTCTATCTAATCTAAAACTCCAAAGATAGGCTCAATTCTATCAAATCTTCAGCTTAAAACCATAATCTCATTGGCTACCACATTAGTCAGGCACGAGTGCGCAAGAAAATGGCATGGCTGTGCAAGAAAATAGCTCCTCCAGTCCCACAATCAGTCATGACCGTGCACGATTCTTGCACGGCCGTGCACCCCTGTATTCCATCAATACACGCACTCAGGCATGACCATGCATCAATTAAGCACGGCCATACACAATCCTAATATAGATAACTCCTCTTCATGAGTCCTAAGCTTATCCATACTTTGATGAATGATCCTATATTCATCCCAATGCATCCTACAAAACAAAACTCAACAAAAATTATCTATTTAACATAAAAACAACTAAATCCTAATTAATAAAAATAAAATAACAAAACTAACTAAATTAACTAAAAACTAACTAATCATGCAACTACTAAACCTAATATGCAATAAAATAGAGAGCTTAAAATAAGTAATTTTCACACTCATCAGTCATCAGCATAGAGAAGAAGATAGACAAAAGAATCATCAAGGTTCTTTCTGAAATAGATAGAACTATCATAGTTGCAACTTCTAAACCCATGTGTAGTCATAAAAGCATCAAACCTCTTATACCACTGCCTTGGAGATTGCTTCAACCTATAGAGAGATTTCTCCAACAAACACATATGGTCCTTCTTTTCTGAGGTAACTAAACCCTCTGGCTGCTACATGTAGATGTCCTCCTCAATCTCTCCATGTAAGAATGATGTTTTAACTTCCATTTTCTCTAACTCAAGTTCATGCCTAGCAATAATCCTAAGTAAAGCTTGAATAGAGCTATGTTTCACAACAGGAGAGAACACATCAGTGTAATCTATACCTGAAATCTGACTATAGCCTTTAGCAATAAGTCTCGCCGTATATCTGGCATCATCAATACCCGGAGTACCTTCTTTCCTCTTAATATCCATTTACATCGAATAACCTTCTTGCCTTTGGGTAACTTCACTAACACCTATGTGCCATTTTTATGTAGAGATTCCATCTCCTCATACATAGCAATCAACCACTTTTCTGAATCCACATAACTGATTGCCTCTTTATAGGTAGATGGTTCCTTGTCGGCATCAATATTCTCAACCACATTTAATGCATAAGCTACCATATCTACTTCAACATATCTTGATGGGGGTTTAATAGGCCTCCTAGGTCTGTCCCTCACAATAGAGTACTGAGGTGTGGTAGTCTCATCATCATCAATCACCTCTGAACCCTCATCTGGTGTAGCTTTTAGTGTGGATTCTTTCTCAAATAGAAACTCCACCTTAATGTCTGCATCCTCCTGTTGCACAAACTCATCATACTTATCTTTAGGAGATTGATTACAAAGTATAGGAGTTTCATCAAAGATTACATTACGACTCACAATAATCTTACTCAACTCGAGACGCCAAAGCTTATAACCCTTAACACAAGACATATAACTAAAAAAAAAACATTTTCTATACCTAGGTTCCAATTTACCATTATTAACATGAGCATAGGCAGGATAATCAAAAATTCTCAGGTCATAATAATTTAAAGGAGTACCAGACCATACCTCTCTTAGAGTTTGCTTATCTATCACTATTAAGGGAGAACAGTTCATAAGAAAATAGGTTGTTACAGCAGCTTCAGCCTAAAATGACTTAAGTAACCTGAAATTAGAAAGCAAACACCGAACCTTATCCATCAATG
The DNA here is from genome assembly GCA_949673435.1 of Macaranga tanarius. Taxonomy (NCBI): domain Eukaryota; kingdom Viridiplantae; phylum Streptophyta; class Magnoliopsida; order Malpighiales; family Euphorbiaceae; genus Macaranga; species Macaranga tanarius. Next base: position 11,685 of record CATIWO010295795.1, read on the forward strand.
TTCTATTCATGCGTTCAACCATACCATTCTATTGCGGAGGACCCAGAACTGTCAAATGCCTAACAATTCCCTTGGACTTTCAAAATGAGTTAAACTCACTCGAATAAAACTCCAACCCATTGTTAGTGTGGAGACACTTCACTTGCTTTCCAGTTTGTTTCTTAATCATAGTCTTCCACTGCTTGAAAGTGGCAAATACCTCACTCTTATGCCTCAAAAAGAACACCCAAACTTTCTTCGAGTAATCATCAATGACCGTTAGCATGTAGCTTGCACCACCCTTAGTAGGAACTTAGGATGGCCTCCAAAGGTCTAAATGAACATAGTCTAGTGCCCCTTTTATACTGTGAATGCCCTTATTAAAACTTACCCTTTTATGTTTTCCAAACATGCAGTGCTCATAAAACTCCAATTTCCCAATCCGACCATCAATTAGTCCTCTTTTGCTCAACTCAACTAGATCATTCTCAGTCATATGGCCTAATCGTAAATGCCAAAGTGTAGTTTTATCCAACTCGGAGGAGGTGATGGATGCATTACCTATAATGGTTGAACCCTCTAAGATGTATAACTTGGCATGCCTCAAACGCCCCTTTATCATAACAAGAGAGCCCTTTATGATCTTCAACACTCCACCTCCACCTAAATATCTGTAACCTTCACTGTCGAAGGTAGAAATTGAAATAAGATTTAGACCCAAATTAGGAATGTGCCAAACACCCTCAAGTATTCTGATGATCCCATCATGCATCTTAACTCTGACCGTTCTAATGCCAACAATCTTATATGGGGCATCATTCCCCATCAAAACAGTCCCCATATCTCTCGATTCATAGGTTGTAAACCATTCCCGATTAGGAGTCATATGGAATGTGCAGGTGGTGTCTAAAATCCAATCATGTGTTGAATTTACCCTACGATCAGAGATAATGAGAAGATTACCTTTATTGTCCAAATCATCTACATCTTCAACAACACTAGCCTCACCAGAATTTTCTAGCCTTTTACTCTTTTGATCACCTCTCTCAGTCTTATTTTTTAGCTTATAACACTCAGCCTTGACATTGAAGGAAAGTACATGTAGATAAACAATGAAAGTGCGGAATTTAAAATTTTTTCATTGCATGCAACATTTGCATCAACACAATACCTTTCCATGCCCATAGATCATATCACATGCACTCTTACATAGTTAAACATGCAT
>CATIWO010295844.1:0-46171 GCA_949673435.1 Macaranga tanarius
TGTTTTATATGACTATTAATATAAATCATAATGTAAAATAGTATCATATTAAGTATTAGTACTAATTAAAGATAGAATTACATATTTCATTATTTATAATAAAATTATATTTCATTAAATTAACATTTAAATTTAAATTATTAATAAATATAATAATTAGTATTTTATTAAATTAATATTTAAAATATTAATAGATATTAATTTTATAAGAAACATCTAATCTATAACTAAACCGATCAAAACTAGGTAGTTTTCATTAAAACTTCATAGTTTTGATGAGTTTAGCTAACCCTAAACTTATCAAAACTATCTCTATAATTCCCTAAACAACTAATGTTTTCCTTTCAGCCCTAAAAACACAACTTTTTTTATCTGTCGCTGCCTCCTTCTCCTTCTCTTCCTCAATGTCCCGTTGCTGCCTCTTCTCCTTCTCCTGCTCACTGTCTCGCCTGCATATCACAGCCGCTCAAGATCTGAGAAAGAATTAGAGTAGCCCATAGCTAAAATTTTCAAGAACAAATGTGAGCTCTGTTGTTTCTTTTTTTTTTTACCAATTACTATTTATCTGTGGCTGCTGCTTCTCCTGCACTGCCTACTCCACTTCAACCAAACAAAACGGAAAAAAGAAGGTGCTTATTGTGTGCTGCTGCTGTTGTGTGCTTTAATTTCTTTCAATTTGTTTTTGATTTGCTTCGATCAGTTTTGTTGGAATAGGTTCATTACTTGTGTGTTGCTGCTGTTGTTGTTGTTATGTGCAGTTGCTTCTTGTGTTGTTTTAGTTTTTTTATTCTGCTTGCTACATGTTTAATAAAAGTGCTCAAAGAATTTTCTAAAATTATTTGATCATTCTCTTTTGTTGTTCTTTGATTTGATTAAGTGGGTGTTTTTTAATTGTCCTTTTTTTTAAAAAAAATTGATCTTTATTGGTTCCCTTATTTATGTAATTCTTATTTTGATGTTTGATGCTAAAAAATGTTAGGACTTTCAGTTGGAGAAAAGAATTTTATAGAGGGTGTCATTAATCAAAACCTTCGGTTTGATGGTCGAAAAAAAGATGCTTATAGACCCATTTTTGTTGAAACTGGAGTCATCCCTCAGGTTTCTGATTCTTATTCAGTTTTGTTTTGCTGTTTTTCCCTTTTGTACTAAGTCCTTTTACATTAATGTGGTGATGACCTTTGGTATAGGCAAATGGCTAAGCGAGAGTTAGTGTTGGTGCAACAGAGGTTGTTGCTTGTGTTAAGGTATTTTTCCATGTATTTTTCTATATTTTTTTGGTCAATTATATGTCTATGTTTTGAGATGCTTTATTCAGGTTCAAATGTCTGCATTTTTGTGTTATAACTACAGGATGAGCTTGGAAGGCCAAATGCACTACAGCCTGACAAGGGAAAAGTTCCTATATTTGTCGATTGTAGTCCTATTACAGAACCAATGTTTAAGGTTTTATATATTTGTTCTTTGCTTTTCTGTTATATCTACGTACCCTATTAATGGAGGCTTGCATTCTTGATAATCATATATGATTTTAAATTTTGAATTTTGATACATGTTTTACTCTAAAGTTATAAGAATTTTACTGTGTTTTCTTGGTCTTGGTTGAGCCAATTATTTGATTTCAGCCTAATCAGTAATGACTTTTAATAGGTTTGCCACTGGTAGATGTTAAACATTGCTTGATGAGCCAATTACACCCCTCTCCACTAAGTTTGGTAACCACCAGTAGTCCATCACGCTTTGCTCTAACAGCACACCAAGGCCCTCCTTCAAATGTACCAACAGTATCTGTTTATCTTCCAAATTGCAAGAGAAGACTGTCACTCCTAGGAGTTGGAGCACACCCAATTTTGACTCTAGCAACTTCGTGTAGGAATGCAAGTGCTTGTTGGGATGCACAAGTCACTTGTGATCAACAGCAGGTGCATAACCTGGACTTTGGTTCACCAGGGTACTCAGATTCAGTGGCTGAAGATTGTAAGCTTCAAAACCAACTGCAATTCTTGACATTGGATGATTTTTCTAGCAATTACTATTGTTATTTTTTTTTTTTGTATTCATGGTATGAAATTTTAAAATATTGTAATGATACTTAAAATTTGTATTTAGAATTTAAATTTAAATTTTAGCACATAATATTATTTGTATATTTAATAGATTTTTGTTGATATTTTATAATTTAATAGTTAAACATGTTTAAATGTGTAAAACGGGTTCTTATCATGTTTCTAACACATTAAGACCTGTATAAGTTAAACGTGTTAAACGGGTCCTTATCGTGTTTCTAACACATTAAGACCTGTATAAGTTAAACGTATTAAATGTGTCGTGTTGTGTATTTGTAACACATTTAAACATATATAAGTTAAATGGGTTAAACGTGTCGTGTCGTGTTATCGTAGCATATGTAGATCTGTATAACTTAAACGTGTCTAAACGCGTCGTGTCGTGTAACCTGTTAACTAAACGTATCCGTGTTCGGGTTTATAGTTTTGACACGATTAGTTAAACAAGTTGTGTTCGGGTTAGCCATTTTTATGTAGTTATCGTGTCTCGACACAACCCGTTTATGACACGACGATACGAATTGCCAGCCCTATCTGAAATAGTTATTGAGGTGAAAATTTGAAGAACTCAGATAAATTATATCCCGGTTTGGCTCATTCAGTATATCTGAGATGCAGTCAGCGCATATGGTCAAAGAAAATATCTTCATATTTTTACCTTGGAAGAATTTATATATTTAGTGCATATTTAGTTTATTTTTTAGGTATAAATTTTCTCTATCAGTAAAAGGGAGTGTGTTTTAATGTACTTCTCGTACTCTCTTGTAAATTTTTTCCATAAATGAAAGTTTTCTTTCTCTCTAAAAAAAAAAAAGGTAAGGAAAGAGAAAATTGTTGATTGGCAGAGCTTTACTATAAGTTTTTTTTTTTGGTCGGAGAGCTTACGATATTTGCCAAGTATACAGTAAAGAATTTTCTAGAAGCACAAAACTAAAATATCCCATACACCGACTAGAAGCACAAAACTAAAATATCCCATACACCATACGGCACCGTTTAAGAACAAATAAAAGAGAGCGAGGGAGGAATCTCTATACTATAAAATAATAATAATAAGAGAAAGCAAAGCCATAAGGACCGCTGACCTAAGCCACCCAACTGCCCGATTCTCTCTCCACAATATTTTCTTTTTTTTTTTTGAAGTTAATTTTGCTGCTGTTTGTTTCCTGAGAAAGCTAAAGAATTTTTTAATTTCGAGGACCGGAAGACTAAGGTTGCTCTGATTTTCCCAGAATCACCGCTACTCGCCGCGGTTTATTACGAGTGAGTTATTATTATTATTCTTTTTTTAATTTTATCCCTTTTTTTGGTTTCGTTTTTAATTTTGCTTTTGGATGTTGATTTCTTGCTTTCGTTTTGCTTGATTGTTACTTTTTTGAGATATTGTGCTTTCGATTTATTCGTTTATGGATCTAATCTAGGGTTTTCTGTTTGTGCTGGACATTAAGAATTTTGTGTTTTTTTAGGGTTCACGTTTGAAACTTAGGGTGATTAGAAGCTTCCTGTTGATCGTTATTGTGGTTTTTTAAACTTTTGGCATGCTTCTTTTGCTACATAGGCTGAGCATGTAATGAGTATTAGTGTAAGTTTGTTTTTATTGAGAATGTTGTTGCTGTGAGTAAGAAACTGAGTTGAAATTATATGGAATTTTAAAAAAGGCGGTGAGGATGTCGACACCGGCCAGGAAGAGATTGATGAGGGATTTTAAGAGGTTGCAACAGGATCCTCCTGCAGGCATTAGTGGTGCTCCTCAAGATAACAATATTATGCTCTGGAATGCTGTCATATTTGGGTAGGTCAAGCGTCCAAATTTATGTGGAATTTTCCTTTTTTTTTATTTGATCTTTGTTGGTTTTGAATGTGGTTGTGCTTATGATTGTTATTTTTTACATTGCAGTCCTGATGACACTCCGTGGGATGGAGGTAAAGTCAATTCTTCTACATGATCTGGTTTGAAGAGGAGTTTTACTCTTTGCAATATTGTATTTTTGTTCCTTCTTTCTATTTGGAAAATTTAAGTTAAGTGATATTTAATGCATCTTGATGATTCCACTGTTTCAGCCATAGTCATTGCATAACACGTGTTGCCTTGTTCATGGAAATTGAAAAGATGAATTATATTATTGTTAGTCATTACTCAGCTCGTACATTAAAGATGTATGTGATTTTTTTTTCTGTGTGCATGTATGTTTTATTTATTTCTTTCTTTCTTCATTCAGTGGCAACTTACATTGGCAGCCATAAAATGGTCAAGGAATTGGCAGCCATCATCATGTTGTATTCAGCTTTTTTACAATGAGACTTTAAGGATTTTATTCCCGTTCGTAAAATTCTCTGGATTGACCTAATGAATAAATAAACTATAAACAAACAAAGAATTTTTTTAAACTCACAACTCATAATAAAGAGGCAAATAAGTTACAAAATTCTTCTCTATAGGTTCTTTAACTCACAAGGAGTGAAAGTGGACACTTCAAAGGCACTTTCATGCCCCTCTTTCCTGTCCTGGGAAATGAGTTATTGATATACTCATTATTTCCTTCTAAAGGTTTCCCTTATAAGAAGTATTTGTTTACACCCCTTGTTTTTCATTTCTCCTTCAATTGCATGAAGAACTCGTAAGGCACTTTTGGTAAATTCAAGATTTTGCCATCTTTCAATCTTGAGAATCCTTTGCAAAGCTTGAATTTCAAAATTTGTAACTGCTCATTAAGATTATTTAGCCAACTAATTTGTCTGCTTCAGATACAAAAGAAGAAATAGAGATCTGTATTTAATTCGGGAACGTTTCCATGCATCATTTCAAAGATGTGCTGAGGACGTGTCGCTCTAAAAGTGTTGCCAACGAATTCTTTCTAATCTTTCCTAATATGATTTTCTGACCCTCCTCGTGAAATAGGTATCCGCTAATTATTCCTTATTTGCCTGCATCGTAGCCCTCCTAATGATTTTCCTTTTCAACTCTCAATTTCCGAAAGCATTTTGAAGAAGTGTGTTACTGAAGTACGCTAAACGTTTGATTTCTAGACTAGTACAAGTACCAGTGTCTTCTTGTGTTGTTTTGCTCAGATGAATGAATAGTTATAAGCTTTACGTGCTTGGTGAATCCCCCATCAATGCAACTCACTTTTTTTTTAGCAACTTTTATCTTAGGGCAATTATTTTCTTAGTAGCCGGACAAACAGCATCTGTATAAAGTTGATTATTGTGTTGAAGAGTGTAATTGTCTTTCATGGTGATTATTAGTTTCATTTAATGTTGTTATATTACTGGCATACTCATATCTGAATGTCTTTGAGCTGTTCAGGTACGTTTAAGTTGACACTTCAATTCGCGGAAGATTATCCGAATAAGCCCCCAACAGTGCGCTTCGTATCTAGAATGTTCCATCCGAATAGTAAGTTGAATATAATAACATTCCTCTATCTTCTTTTTAACATCCTATTTTCCAATATTATGGATTTTGTTTACACGAGGACTGCATGCAAATCCCTGAAAATGGTGTTATTTAGTTGATCCCCATATTGTTTTTCTTGAGCTCATCACCTGTCTGATATTTTGTTATGTGCATGTATCCATCCTTGTGCATATGTTTCCGTAATTTTTTAAAATAGTGTTCTAGCGAAGTCCTTCAGCAGGGATTCTGTCTTGCCTTCTTTTTAATATGCATTTGTGCATCCCTGAGGTTGGAATTGCAAGCTGAGACCTTGCCAATTACAAAATTTCATTTGGAATTGCAAGCTGAGACCTGAGGTTGGAAAACAGATGGCATTTTGTTGGTGAAAACTTGCAATTTTAAACTAACTGATGATACATCGTCTTTCTTTTTTAAAAAAAAACAAGGAATTATATAAAAGTTAATATCAGTTAGTGATCTTTACTTTTCCTGCTTATCTTCTTTCCGGGATGTCAATGCTGATCCCTACAGCCTCAATTGTTCATAACTATTGTTTGCTTTCATATTTCTCTGGAGCTAGAGATAGACCTTTATGTTCCTTAATCATTATTGGGTTCTAAGTTCATACTTTATTTGACCTTTTATTCAGTTTATGCGGATGGAAGCATTTGTTTGGACATCCTACAGAATCAGTGGAGTCCCATTTATGATGTGGCAGCTATACTCACATCAATCCAGGTAAAAAAATTATCCCTCAATCCTTGTTCTGTAGATTGATATGTCAATAATAACTGTTAATGATATATGTCAAAATAATCTGCTTCAAAACAATTTTTTTTCGTTTTCAATTTTAATTCAATGTAGAGGTCTTCATCTCTTAGTATCATTTTTCTTCTCTCGGGCAAACCTGAGTTACCCATTTAGGTGTGCAATTAGTAGGACTCTCTTACACCATGAACGTATGCACACATATATATCATGCATTGGGCAATATTCTTGCATGCTTCCTGCTTGTCTGTGTCCATCTCTTTCATAGTGTAATTGCAGATGCAATTATTTTAACTATACGAATGATGTTTAATCAATCTGCTTTTTTTTTTAATCTATTGTAGTCGTTACTCTGTGACCCAAATCCAAACTCGCCTGCAAATTCAGAAGCTGCTCGGATGTTTAGTGAGAACAAGCGTGAATACAATAGGAGAGTACGTGAAATTGTTGAGCAGAGTTGGACTGCTGATTAGTTTCTCCTAGTATGGCAGCGGAACTTGAAAAAGTTATTCCTGTGCTATTTAAATAACATTGAACTCATCATTGCGGCTAACCATGCCTGTTATATGTTTGCTTGGCCTATGATGGATGCTTGGCCTTTTTATTGCAATGTTTGTTGTACCAGCTTATGTTGCCTTGTTTCTGGAGTCTACATTTTAAAAAAGAAAAGGAAATATGTTAAAATTTCCTTTACTATTTCTCTGCCTAGATACTGGTTGCAAATTGCTTGCTGTGATTGTTTTGCCTGGCTTGTTTCTAACTGATCCATCAATCTCTCTTTCAAAACTTAGCAGTTGCTTTAGTAGATGGCATTTATTGGAGGTGGCTAGGACTGAAACCTGGCATTGCATATGAAAAAGGGAACTTTATGAGAAACAAAGTGGAATATGAGAATTCTGACCTTTAAAAGGACTCGCCATTTTAATTGATTTGCTTTGAGGATACTGTAATCCAAGAATAATAAAATGGCTTTTGCCTTTTTCTTTAATTGGGCGACTGTAACGCGTGGCTTCTCTCTATATTAAAATTTTAAGTAATTTCAGTTACACGCTCTTCGCAGGTCATTTAAAATTTTGCTTCTTGTTATCAGTTAACAATAGATCCTCTGATCTAAGAACGTGGAAATTGATAAGAAGTATGTTGGAGATAAATGGAAATGTTTCCGCCGCCTAAGTTGGTTTTGACCTAATATTCGAGCATCCTTGTTGCTCTGACCATGCATAGACAGACCATAAATATTCAGATGTGATACTGATACCTCTGCCGTTGTATACTATTAGTCAAATAAAGTATGTTCGGTGTGAAAACTTCTGTATGTCAGTGCATTCTTGAAGCACTGCCAGAGCCCCCTTGGTAAAAGCCTCAGCCATCTGCCCTAATTAAAATACCATTATCCCCAAAGCAGAATAAACCTTGCATTCCTAAGAGAGATCACAGTCTCAGATTTACTACACAATCTTGAAAGGTCTTTCATTACTTTCACTGCATATTAAAAGATAACCCATTCCTCATTTGCATAAACTATTAGAAGATAAATATGCTAAATTCTTTTGAATGCGGCACATAATTCTTTACCCTGTGAAGTGACCTCTTCCTACCTGTACAAGGAGCATGTCTTGTTTCATTCACTATTTGACACAGAGTCCATGTAAAAATGTTCGATAGCCACTAATTCCTGGATATCAAAATTTCACAGAAGCACACTTGCCAAATTTTCATTACAAAAATAGGGGCAACCCAAAATGTTCATCAAAATTCCTAGGAAAACTCTCATATCAACAAATTTAATACAAAATAGAATTGGTTGGGAGAAGTGACGAAGATAATAAATAAGCTATGTGCCACTGTTCTAGACATCCTTACAATAACCACTACTTGCTCCATTCATAGTCTCCCCCAAACCTTGGATTTGCATTGTTCATATAGCCACTGGTATCTGGTTTAATAGAATTTGCAAAGGTGTGCCAACCTAGCAGATATGGCAGGATATACTGCAAATAATACAAGAAATAACACATTAGAAAAAAGGCAAGATGCACCCCAACTGGAGTTGGTTCAGTTGGTATGTTAATAGGTTTAGTTGAGAGTTATACACTTATAGGTTAAAAAAAACATTAAAAATGACAATTAAAAAGAAAATATAGGCATTAAATGCATAACAGAAAATTCATCATAAAAATTATGCTAAAACAAAGCATAATTTACATTAGATATACTTTGCCCATGACTTTTTGCTTGGAAAATGTTCAGATATTTTGATATCTAATTTGACCACTGTACGACAAATAGAATGTTCTAATACTAATCCACTAACATGTGCTCCCTTCCATTTTGCATCTTATTCTGTTTGTTTATCGACTAGAAGGTTACTGAGCAGAGACAATGGTAAGTTTAATTGACGTAGCTATCTCTCTCTCCCTCTTCTTTCTTTTTCAAAAAAAAAAAAAAAAAGACAGCTAAATCTCTTATTGTAGTCATCATGTTGTGTTTCAATATAAGGAGTCTTACCATGTCTCTGTTTGCATTGCAATTGCAGACTGTGCATGCATGCACGTGCGCACGCATGTTTGCATGTGTGTGTGTGTGTGCGTGCGAGAGAGAGAGAGAGAGAGAGTAATAACATACATTAAAAGCAGACATGAGGACAGCAAACTCAGCCTTGGTGACAGGAATGTAAATGCTTTCATCCAAGTTCAATGGTTTGTTTTGAACACCTAAATAAATACCATAGCAATAACCATAACCAGAACATTGTTAGACAAACAAAAATAATTCTGCCTCAGAAATTGAAATAAGCCACAGGAAAGATTCTTAAATTTAATTCACCCAAATTATAACTTGCATAAATAGATCTAAAACCTTCCAGAATAAGTGTTTATGCGTGAGTGCATGTGGCCATGGTATTTTGCATTTACATCAGAAGCTCTATAATGGATTCTCTAACCACGGGAATATACTTTTTTTTTTGTACTAACAAAATTTCTGGTTTGCTATCCCTTTTTTGCTTTTTTACTGGAAAACTTACCATCCTTAATATCAGCTTTCTCTTCTCTCCTACTGAGTTTCTTTAGCTTTAGCTTCTTATAAGACTTTTTCCAGAGAAAAAAAAAAAAAAAAAGACAATGAATTTGGGCATCAGAAAAACCTTGCACTCCTTTCAGCCGTTAATTCACATTGAATATTAGAAGTACACTTTTAAAATGGATGTGACTTCACTCTTAAAATGCACTCGATAATTTAGCATCTCAAATTGTTGATGCAGAAGCTTTTGCATCATATTCACATATGGCATCAAAATAAACCATACTTCGGTTTCAATTGTAAAAAATCAAGGAGGCCAAGATATTTACTGAGGTTAAAGAAGTGGCCGGAACCATCTGGAAGTGGCTCTACTTTCAAAACCTTCCTGACCTTACCTTCATCACTGCAAATTCCAAACAATTTAGTTAGACATAAACACATTGGTAGGTCTGCTGCTCTTGCAAAGTGAGCCAAACATTTCAAGATTGCAATCTAAGAGCAATCTATGAGTCGAGCACTTGGCTCAGTAAAATTACAAAAGGAATGGAAGCTGCACAGCATCCATTTCAAGTTACACAATCCTTGTCAATTAGTGAAACCACATGATTCATAAACATCAAAACACAGAATGGAAAAAGAGTATGAAATTTAGACAGTACATTTTTCCTTTATTAGGATCATGGAAAAATTCGCACGAGTCTCTAGCACCAAGACTGATTAGAGTTCCAATTTCTGTCACTGACAAAGAGAAAACCTACAAGAGATGCAAAAACAAAAACTAAAGTTACCAACAAACAGAATGATAGTTAATTTGCATTGCATGTGATAACCAATCAAAAAAAACAAATTTCTCTTATTCTAAGGTAAAAATCTTGAAGAATTTTAAAAAAGCAAGCTACTTCACAAACTTACGATCCTGAAAACAAAAATAGAAGTGTATTTCTTGTTTACATTAGTAACATTATCTATCAAATAAACAAAAAGAATATACATATGGTGCTTTACCTGTTTTTTACTCCAGTCATATTGGCGCAACCCTGCAGCAGGAGCAAATTGTAGCAGCACAAAACCTTCCCTGGCTATTTTAAATGCCCCTGACTACACACACAACATAACCCAAAATTAAAAACTTTAATAAGAAGCATAAAATTAAAAGCCATGAAACTTACATCTAATGCAGCAAATTCAGGTGATTTAGGTTCAGCAGTAAGAGCAGCCTTCCCCTTATATATCGAGTGCCCTACATAAACTCTAGCCGGCAATTCTCCCACTACACACAACACAAAAATTACTCCATTTCTACACCAAAACACACACACACAAAGAAAGAAAGCAAATTCTTGGAGAAAAGTGAAGTTAGTTTACCTCCAGCTTGCGACTGGTTGGCGTAAGAAGAATCGTTGGAAGAGGGACGTGAGGAGGAGGTGTAGCGCTGCTCGTAGAACTCGGATTTACGGCATTTGATGGGGCGGCGGTTGGAGGGGGTTTTGGTTTTGGTTAGTGAAAGGGTGTGGATTTGAGGGATGAATGAGCTGGTTTTGAAGGATTGTAAAGAGGAAAGTGCACAGTGAGTCCACAGTTTAGGGTTTTGGGTTGTTGTCGCCGGAGAAGAAGAAGAAGAAGAAGATAACATCTTTAAGTTTAGCTGCATTTTTTGTGCTGTCTCTTGTCTTTCCCGGCTATAGCCTTTTTTTTATCGGCGGAGTTTGACCTTTATAGAAATACGTCAAAACGCATTGCTTTTCCGTCGTTTTAACCGATCTAAGTTACCATACCTATATTTTTTGAATGATTTAGTTTTTTTTTTTCTTTTACTTTTTTCAAAGAACCTCATGTTCATAAACATGAGTTTAACTTCTCTTGTAAATTTCCTCATTATTCTAGTTTTTTTTTTTTTAATGAACAAATCCTCATTGTCCTAGTTTATTAGTAAAAAATCATTTTGTTTAATTCAAGCCTTCATTCTTGTTTACAAAAAAATATAATACTCAAAAAATTAATCAAGATTTATTGGTGTCTTCACTTAATAATAAAAAATTGTAAAAATAATTTAACTTTATATAAATTCAAAAATAAATTAATAAGTTAAAAAATAATTTTTTTTTTGGTCTAAAATCTAGGATACTCTAATTAATTCAATGTAACTTATACCATCACAAAAGAGCATTAATTCGAATTTGAGATATTGTTTAAATAAAAATAGCGCTTACCGACTAATTTCAATTGTTATTAGTTAAAAATAATATATATACAGAGAGAGACAAAAAAAATTGTTATTAAATTAGATTACCAATATATACTTTTTAAAAAGAAATAGTTCATATTACAAGCAAAAGAAGTGAATTTATAATTTAGAAGTAAAATAATAAATTGATTAAATGGATTGTGTTTTATGGCAATCTACCACGTGGAAAATGAACAAGGAACGTTCACTTCACTTGGGGCTTATCTACTTGCAAGTACCAACTTCGCAAGTTTTGCGACCACACAGGAACCGCATACATTTCCTCGTCACTTGGATTTTGCAAATTTAATCAATTTGCTATGTCTTCAACCTGTAGCTCGCTGGGTCTTCTTCTGGTTCCTCGATGGAAAAAGCAGAGCAGCAACACTCGCTCCTTGGTCCTCCTCCTTTCCACCACAAAATTCACCTCCGCATGTCTTCTAATTTCCTGCTCAAACAACGACCCAGTTTCCGAACAAAGCCAGGCACTACACTTCTCTCTCTGTTTCTTGCTATTCCTCTTGCATGAACATTTCTGCATTCAATTCTGATTAAATGAACTTTTCTGATGGCAGTTGGGTTATGATCCTTCAGAAGAGTTTCTTGGACTCGAAGCTGATCTAAAACCAAGGCAGTTAGTTCTTAATGATTTCCTGATTCTACATTTGTTTCTTTCTCTGTTTTCTTGGTTACTTTTTAATGAGGCAATATCTGTTTCAAAACATTTTCAGGAATGGTAGCTCTGATTCAAATAAACCAAGATCTTGGTTTGGTCCAAATGGTCAGTACGTTAAAGAACTTCCTTGTCCCAGTTGCAGAGGAAGAGGCTATACTCCTTGTACTGACTGTGGTATTGAAAGATCCAGATTAGATTGTATTCAGTGTAATGGAAAGGTACTTATTGCGAACTCTTCTTGCTATTGCTGTTCATCAATTTCATTTACTGGGTTCAGGATTTCAGATGATGGCATCTTTTTCTGGTGCTGTGCAAAATAACTTTTATTTTTATGGCAGGGTATAGTGACTTGTCCTCAGTGCTCAGGGGATCGTGTCATTTGGGAAGAGTCAATTGATGAGCAACCATGGGAGAAAGCTCGTTCAATGTAATGCAACTTCTCAATATTCCTTGGTTTTTAAAATTCGCATATCATATGTGCTCCAATTTTGGTTTGTGTTCATGTTTGATTTGGTTGATGGCGGACCATGATATTGAATTCTGCTCCTATTTCTCTGTTGTCTTCTCAGTTCTCCACTCAAATTGAAGGAGGATGATGAAGTAGACAATTTAGAAATAAAGCTGAACGTGAAGAAAAAATCAAAGCGTGTGTACCAATCACCTTCTCCTGAAGTTGGTCAAAAGATCAGCCGTTCGCTAAAAGTTGGTGGCTTCAACCTGTCTTGACATGTTCCATTTAAAATATTGAGATGCATGTATTGTCATATTTCTCATTAGAAACAAGCATTAGGATATGCAATCTCAGTTGCAACCGGTAATAATGTTGGCAGATAAAAGATTAGATGAAATGAGTGATCTTCAGGCTTGTTCTCTTCTCTGCTGCTCTAGCTTTACCTTTCTTTGCCCAATCTCTGCTGCTTTAGCTTTACATTTCTTTGCCTAATTGCCTGTGCTCATCACCTGTCATTAGTGCGTAGCAAAAGAACATCCATAAAATGTTTTGACTGCTTATATAGTAATTAGGGGCATTTAAGAAGTTGCAGAATCCTAGTGATACAGCAGAAATTTATGTGTCTGCGGAGTTAAATAGCAGTTCAATATTTAGTATCCTTCAAAATACCAGTTAAGTATGCATTTTATGATAATCCTGGATGGTTCTTGTGCGCGCACAGATATTTTACATGCATCCACAAGAAAAGGAATTGTGAACTGGCCAAATCATGATTTTAATCTTCTTTGTTTAGTTCGATCGTTGCAGAGTCTCAATGCCAAAACTGGACTATTCAGTAAAAGAATGAAGATTATCCATCGCAATCCTACACTCCATGCACAGCGGGTGGCTGCAATAAAGGTCCACTGCCTGATAGTCTTAATTATTTTATTTCAAGTATTGGCCTTTTTCTATTGACACTGTGGGAAGTAAACATTTAAACCAACAAGTGACATATCTAACAAATTTCTCATAGTTTTGTCACATTATAGTTGCAAGCTGTTGGTTCTTGATTCTTGATAGCTAGATCATAGCTTCTTAATGCAGAAATGAAACACTTGAGACCTTGAGCATGCATCTAAGGACTAGAAATAAAGAGAAACTAGGAATCTTTGGATTTTAAATGCAGAAGGGGCAAAGCAGATAATGCAGACTTAATAATGTTGTATGATCTCATTTTGCTTTCGTAAAATTTAGAATTGCATTTAGATCACCCTTCCTAGGATCTACTTGAGGGAACCAGCATTTGGATATCCCCTTTCTTTTATAGAATCCATGTATAATATGCTAGAAACTTGAACTGTGCTACAGTTAGCAGCGAAACCTATTCAGTTATTAAAATGCAAGAGAGTTTTATAATTGTTTCTTGATCTAGGAGGGGAGTGAATCATTAACTTTCAATTTGATTGAAAATGAATAGATCTTGATTTGCATGTGCACTTTGTATGTGTAATGCAGAAAGCCAAAGGAACTGCTGCTGCAAGGAAACATACTTCTGAAACAATGAAAGCTTTCTTTAGTGATCCAGAAAACCGCCGCAAAAGGAGCCTTGCTATGAAAGGTAAGGTTGCAAAATCCAGTAAATTTTTGGCATCAACTCGTTTGGCTTATGCCTGTATATTTTATCTGACTTGATGCCTCATCTCAGCATGCTTCTGAAACTTTTTATCATGCATGAGTATTTGATTGTTTAAATTCATGTCAATTGCCTTGTGAACATGCAAACTAAAGTTGACTGCAAACATGTAACTTTGTTACTCGAATACTAATGTCCATTAGGTATCTCTAAAATTAAAAATGCTCTAATGAATGAGATGAAAATGCTTTCTTTCATGTTGTAGGTTCATGCATAATGCTCATATCAATCCATTTTCCCGTTTTGCTGCAGGGGTGAAATTTTACTGCAGTAATTGCGGACGTGAAGGTCATAGGAAACACTACTGCCCAGAACTTAGCACAATAGACAGGCGATTTAGATGTCGATTATGTGGGGAGAAGGGCCATAACATAAGAACATGCCCGAAGTCAAGGAAAAACAATCACAAAAGCATAGCTAGAAGGCGCCCCCGCTGCAAGATCTGTAATCAAAGTGGCCATAATAGTAGGACATGTCCAAAGTCAATGACGAGTAATCACCAAAGCACAGTTAGAAGGCGCCACCGGGGCTGCAAGATATGTCATCGAAGTGGCCATAATCGCAGGACATGCCCTCAACTGAATGGTTCAAAATTAATTGGTAGGCATACGCTTAGACGTAGAATATACTTCTGCCAGTTGTGCCAAGGAAAAGGGCACAATGCAAGGACATGCCCTAATAGAACATCAGAGCCTGCAGTGACTGATGCTGGATATCAAGAAGACATCAATCACCTTGTTGTGGACTAATGTATCATCCTCCCCTTTGGTGCTCTTTCCCTTCTTACTATTGTTCCTTGAAGACTCAAAAGTGGCTTGTATTTGATGCCAATTTACTGTTTTTTCTCACAAATTCAACCATTGTACACTCGTGGGGCGTGTAGAATTTTTTTTAAAAAAATGACTTGTATGCTATTCGATTTTTTTTTTTCTCTCGGAATGGATTTTAAAAAAAAGAAAACTCCACTACTGATAAATTTTTGGATGGACCTGATTCACTTATTAGGATTATGAACTATCTTCTACATTTTATATATTTAAGACACATGGTAATTTAAAACATATGGCAATTAATTTCTAACTTTAACAATAAAATAACTATCTTATTTACTTAAATATAAATGCTAACCTAAGGTATTTGTCCTCTTATAATGCAACCTGACATGTTTTTTTTTTTTTTTTACTTATTTTTTTAAGGTTCTCATTAATGTAGTCAAGTCTTATTTATTTTAAGTATAAAGCAACTGTTATATATTTATTCAATTTTTTATTTAAATATAATGCAACTTTTTATTTAAATTATTTATTTATTTATTATATATTTATTTTTAAATGTAAAGGAATAAAAAATTTAAATAAAATGTAATATAGATGGCAACTATTAGTAATAAATTTTAATTTTGACTGTAAAAATGAAGCAACTAATTATAGTTAGTTTAACACAAATATAGATGTATTTACACATTATCCAATACATGAAGTTACTAATTAATGCAAAGTCTTTTAAACACCAAGCTAATTTAATATTTATATAATATATTGCAAAGAAAATATAATTAAATAGGTCGTACAAGTTATTCACTAACTTTTGTTATTTTTTTAAGTACCATAAATATCCATTCTATTTTAAAAATTGTGTAATGAAATGTTATGATAAAATTAGATTTTATAATTTAGATGAAGTTTTTCATATATTTCTAACTCAAATGCAATAAGAAAATCTAATCTATAAATAGTTATATAATTATTTTTCATCACTGTCCCTTAACCGTGAAATTTAAGAAAAACAAGTTTAATTCATTTTTAAGGATAAAAAAATCATATAATTTTAATGAACACTTAGTTACATAAAAAATTTATTGTACTTAAAAAAATAAAAATCAAACAGCTTGACTTCTTTCGGTAAGAAATCACTTTTTATTTAAAAAATTTATCCTATTATATTTAAAATAAATAAATATAAAAGATTTGACTATATTAATAAGAAACTTGAAAAATAAGTATCCAAAAAAAGAAATATGCTACGTGTCTTTATAAGAGGAAAAGTACATTAGGTTAGCATTTAATATAAATAATTTTTAACTAAGTAACATAATTATGATTAGTTATTTTATTGTTAAAGTTAAAAATTAATTGTCATGTGATGAATCGTAATCCTAAGTAGTGAATCCGGTCCACCAAATAATTTTTTCTACCACCCACCAATATATTGGTGAGAGTCAGTGACCTTTTGTGCCTAAAGTGTAAATGGACCTAGGTGTGCGGGGACTGAACCGAAATCAACAATTTCCATTTAGTTTGGTTTGAGTTTTACCGCAAATTTTGGTTAAAACTGAATTAATTAAAAAATTTTAATATATATATATAATATTCAAATATTCTATAAATATATCTATTATAGTCCATGATGTCCTAAATTTAAACTCTCAAAGCCTCTTTTTTTAAATTTTTTTTAATAATTCTATTAACTGAAAATTAAACTAAACAGAGGGGTTTCACATACACCGTAGGTAATATGGTTTAAGTGATTGAGTATATAAACTTTTTTTTTTTTTTTTAAGAAAAGCAAATTCATTAATTAACTTAACATTACATCCTTAACCAGCAGATGCCTAACAAAACTAGGAGGCACCTGCTAGCAAACCAGACCAGCATGAGAAGAAGCAGCCTTAGTAAGAGTATGAGCTACCTTATTTGCTTGTCGTCCTCTAAAAGTAATAGAGACATTGTTACATTCATTAACCAAAACTCTACATTCTGAAATGATGCTACCAAACTCTGACCGATCATCAACATCAGAATTAACAGCATCAGCCACCAACTTTGCATCTGTTTCAATAATCACATTTTTCAAATACTGACCCCGAATCCATTTAAGAGCCTCCTTAACACAAATAGCTTCCGCAAGCTTTGCTTCCCAACATCCATCAACCCGTTTCGAACAACAGTGTAACGCTGAACCACTAGTATCACACAACACCATACTAAAGCCCACATATCTAAGGTTAACCCAAATTGCAGCATCAACATTTAATTTCAGAAACGGATAATGTTTTAAAATTGGGTTTTTTATTATTAAAAACTCAAAATTTTAATTAAATTTTATGTATTTAAGATATTCTATAATTGTTTAATTAGAATAATATTCCACTCAAAAAAAAATTAGAATAATATTTTTTATTAAAAATAATAATTTTTTTTTTGAATCCCAGTCAAATGTAAAAGCCCAAGCCCAATCAATAACATCGTCTGTCACAGGCATATTGATCATATACATCACTAGCATCTTCATCCGCCTCCCCTAAATTAGTGTTAGGTTGTTGCAGCTACTGATCCCTGCTGCTCAGCTATGGCGATGCAATCTGGAATCGGCCTATCCAAGATACTTATCCTGGCCGGTGCAGGTACTCTCGCCGTCCGATCAATCTTAAATTTTTTTACCGTATGCTTATTGCACGGATCGCTTGTTAATTCTAATTTTGACTTTTGAACTCTTTTTTACCTTGTTTGCAGGGTATACCGGTACGGTTATGTTTAAGAACGGTAAATTATCTGATGTCATCGGTGAGCTTCAGGTATTTGCTTTTTTACTGATCAGTTAGTTGATTAGTTTGTTTCGCCGGTTTGTTTTGGGTTTATTGGTGCGTTGAACCGTTCTGGTTCGGTTTGATTTATTTTGTTGAATGTGGTTTTTTTGATTTATTTGTGTGGTTTTATTTTGTGTAGTCTTTGGTGAAAGGATTGGAAAAAAAATCTGGGGAGAATGCAGATGGTGATTCGGACTACACTGATGCCATTGCGCAACAGGTGCTTAATTTGTTGTGGTTTAATTAGAGAGTGATTTGTTTTATTATGCTTGTTGTTGGACAGTAATTGTATTGTTATATGTGTTTACGTGTTTCGGTTTTGGTTGCAGGTGAAGCGTTTGGCACTTGAGGTTCGGCAACTAGCCTCGGCGCGTCAAATAACTGTTTTGAATGGGGGTTCTGGTCAAATGAGTAAGCAAATGCCAATGCCGTATCTATCTTCTACTTTGAATGGTTCTTTCCACGGTTTGAATTTTCTTTTTGCGTGTAACTGGTTCTCGATTTGCATCTTACGATCGCCGAAAATGTGATGCATTTTTTTATTTTTTGAATTAATTGGTAGTGTTTTTCTTGTTGATTTTTCACTTTTGCCTTTGCTCAATGTAGGTAACATTACTGGACTTATTGTTCCAGCTGCTGCGGTGGGGGCATTGGGTTATGGTTACATGTGGTGGAAGGTATCTGATTAAGTACTAAGATGTATCATTACTCTGGTTTCCTACTGTTAAATATTTTTCTTTCAGATTAAGCTTTATATCTTCAACAAGGATGCTACTTTTTGGTTCTCATTTACATGCGTTGTTAGGAAAATTGTGATCAAGTTAGCTTCATGAGACTAATTCTTTTTTGTTTTAATAATCAGGGTCTCAAGTTGTCAGATCTGATGTATGTGACAAAGCGCAGTATGGCAAATGCTGTTACAAACTTGACAAAGCATCTAGAGCAAGTTTCTGAGGCTCTATCTGTAAGTCATTAATAGATGAACATGTTAAATAAAAGAATAGGTTAACTGGCATCATTTCCTGTTGACTTTCCATTGATTTTGAAGCTATAAATTGCAAATATTCATTCATCATATCGGGGTGTGACAATGATTGTATGTGAACTTGTTTGGTTAACAGTTCAAAGATAATATTGTCAGGATACTTAGTTAGGAGCGTATCTTCTAATAAATAAACATGCTTATTTATGTATATGCCATGTAGATATGAAGTATGTGCTTTCGGCATCTGATTGTTTTCATTTCTTTTTTTTTTTTTTTTTTTTTTTTTGGGGTCAGGCTGCAAAGGTACATTTGACACAGCGAATACAGCTTGTGGATGATAAAATGGAAAGTCAAAAGGAGATCTCAAAGGCAATTCAAAATGATGTAAGAGACAGCTTCCCCTCTTTCTTTCTCTGTTTCATATGCATTAAAAGTTGATGATATCATATGCATTAAAAGTTGATGTGCTTACAAGTTAAACAACCAGTTGATATTCCTCTCTCTTAACAAATTGCTTACTGAGTTGATTTGGATTAAAACTTTTGAGTATAAAGCTTAATGTAAATTTATTTATCAATTAAGATGGATTAGAGCTCTTGATAAAATTCCATTAAATTTTAAAATTAGCTTATTTATATCATGTGCAGCACCTAAGTAAATAGCTAGTTTAATTTATAACATCAAAACCATTTTACCACCTGAACTACCAAATCAAGTTCCAACATGCTTATTTTTACTTTATGCCACTATCTAAGTGTGATGATTTTTTTCTTTGTTTGATAAGAGATGTGTAATGGTTAGTTTTGCAAAACAGTAAGGAAATGGAAGATTTCTAGAGCAGAAGAATAATGAGGCAGGAACTGGAAATTTTGATTCTGGTTTAGGCTTCCTAGAATATTGATTATCTTTTATATTACCAAGTTTGATTTTTAAGTAAGAAATTTTTGCATCCAAACACATTACTTACCAAGAAGTTTAATGTGTATTAGCACTGTAGTAATTTGGATGATAGCTCAATACTATTAGAGTTTATGCTTAAATTTTAATCTTTTATGCTAGTATGTGCATAATTATCCAAATAAGATATACATATGGATATGGTAATCATAACTCAGAAACAGATGAATCTGTATCCTGTCATTCTGATGCAGTTTAATACTTTGCTACAGGTTAATGCTGCTTCTGAAAATCTATCTCAAATTGGCTCAGATTTGTGGCAGTTGCAATGTCTAGTTTCTGGTTTGGTAAGTTCAATGTCATGATATTTATCGAAAATCTTAGGTTTTGCTAGAGAACTTGTTGGTTCTCTAGCATTGGTGATTGCTCCTACCTTGTCTTTAAATGTTTTTTTAATTGCCTCAATGTCTTTTGCGGACAACGTATCCAGTTTACTGAAGGCTTCCACTTGATTTTCTGATGATTGTACTAAAAAGATTGAAGAAAGTTGTCAACTATTGTTCTGCTTGCAAGTGTTCTTTTTCATTCTTTTTTTTTTTTTCCTTAGAGAACAAAGCGTTCAATAATAATGAAGGGTTGAAAAACAGTCCAATCTTACAATCTGGCTATATTCCCATGTGCTTTTATCTTCTCTTCTTTATGTTCTCATTTTTCTTTTTGCTGAAGTATTTTCATGTTGTAGGATGGGAAGATATGTTCATTGGAGGAGAAACAGGTAAAAAGAGCTTTTATACTTTTTCATCTTAGAACAATAAATAATACTTCTCTACCAAATATTGTTGTCTATGTTTGGAATCAATCTATTTTTCAATAGCATATACAGAAAATGTAGTTCATGTTTCAGGAAAGTTCGTATAGATCTTCCCTTTGTGTGTGTGCATGCACACCTGGTTAGGGGTGAGCAAAACCCAACCGACACAGAAGAACCGAACCAAACCGACCAAATTTGGTTCAGTTCTTATTTTTTTATTCGCTAAATTTTCGGTCGGTTCCAACCCAACTGAAAAACTGACCATTATTAATATTATATATAAATATATGTGTAAGATTTATCAGACCTTATTCTAGCAAAGTGGCGAGGCTTGTGTCATCCTTATCTAAGGTTGTGAGCTCGAATCTCATAAGCCACAACTTTTTTTTTTTTTTTTTAAGTTTTCATCTTTTAAGAAAATAATTGAAAAAAACTCAAATTGCCAAGAGTCCGGACTCGATCTTGAGACCCCAAGGGGGTAAGGCGTGCGCAACAACCATTAAGCTACTAGGATTTAGTTGTTATTTCATGTCTTTTCATGTTTTTATTATTTATTCAATTACCCGAAAACCAAACCGACTACCCGACCAAATTTTCAGTTTTCGGTTCGGTTTTTAGATTCCAAAAAATTTCCCTGACCCAACCCGACCCGAACTTCCAAATGCACACCCCTACACCTGGTGGGGTGGGTTTTGGCATTGGTTGCTAGAAAATTACACATTATGTCAGTTTTTTAATTTTAAATAACTACTGTAGAAAAATTTTATGAATGAATGTGATTTGGTGTTATTTCAATTTCCTAGTGGGATTCCAGAAGCATCTTAATTTCTAGTGCACAAGTAGTAGCTTTTGGGTCGGTGTTTTTACATCATGCCTAGTTCATTCAATTCCTATTGGTTATTGTGGGAATTGTTTATCTATCTATTGTGAGCTGTGCAAGTTGCAATCTTGTTGCTTGTTGGTATAATATGCTGTTTGTATTATTGTGGTTATACTGATTCAGTTCATGGTTGCAGGATCTTGCAAATATGGGTGTTTTGTACCTGTGCAATTTTGTTGGTGGCAAAAGAGTGAAAATGCCTAAATCTCTGGAGGTTAGAAAAGCATCTCATGCATTTAAATGTTGTACTTCATTATTTCTTCTATGAAAAAGAGAAAAATTGTTAGTACTGAACTAGAATTCATGGTAAGAAGGAAATGGAGGATGGGAATTCTAGTGGTTTGATGCAATGCAAGGATTGGAGGCTTCCTTCTCTATTTTTAGGTCCGTGAAATTCAACCTTCACTAAGTAGGGGGTTGCTCTGAAAGAAGAGAGGATGATAAATATTGATCCTTCTTGCAAAATATTAAACCACATGGTGTTCTAGAGTTTAGCTGGAAAAGAACTTAAAAAAAACCTTAGACATTTATCACCCAATTAACAAAGATGTCCTTTTCATTCCTCCTTTTTAAGTTTCCATATCCTTTTGTGCATGTTTTCCATCCATACAGTTTCATTCTCGCAACTTCCCAACTTCTTGACCTAAAATTGTTTTCAACATTTGCTTGCAGGATCAACTTAAACCTTCTGGGAGAACTCGATCTGAGGTTCCAAGTTTAATGGTATATGTATCCTTGACCTTTCTTGTGTTCACATACAAAAACACACATGCACGCTTTATCTGGTTTTATTAAACCAATTTGTGGCATTTACCTTAAGCATATGTCATTTGCAGACAAACATACTTGTGGATAGAAGATATTTAGGTGGCAATAAATGCAGTTGGTAATCGTTGTATCTGATGTTGAGTTTGTTCATTTCTTTGTTACCAGGGTCTTAAGGATATTGCAGACAGTGTATCTCGAACTATGAGCGAGCCAACAACTGATCTCATGCTGCCAGACGGAATTAATAATTCAGAAGTTTCACCACAGACACCACAGAGTGACCAACAAAAACCCCTGTTTAGGTTTGAAATTTAACTCTTTCATCTTTGTGAACTAACTTGGGTGGTCATCAACTCATCATGGTACATGCTAATTCTTCTCTTATTTTTGTTGATTTCTGTTTTGTACTTTCGCTATTCTATTTGCAGATTTAGTTCAGTCAATTGTTGATACAAACATTCTGCCAGATCCACCTATCCTAAGCTCTGCAACATGCTCGTAGAATAATTTGTATTTCTGGACAAGTAGGAGAAGTCTCGAGCAATCATGGAATTTGATGCTTAGTTTTATATGGCAGTTTCTGTATGCTTATTTGAAAGTCTTGTTATTCAGTTTTCATTTTCCAACACCTGTTTTGCAACTTGTGTTGTGCCCGGGGATGGGCGAATTGATGTGGGTTGTAGATATGAAAATATCCTTTTTAGTTTTTATGCATATTATATAGTGTCAAGTCTCTGGCTTACAAGCAAATAAGTCTACATAATCGCTGGATGTGGTGCGAAATATAACGGACATAATTGGATTAATGGACATTTGACTTTTTTTACTTGGTGCTAGTTAATTTTTTTACAAAGTATTTCATTTTTCCACACCCTCTTCAATATAATCTCAATAATTCATATCAAAATTTTTTTTTGTGAAGAAAAGAAAAAGTATATTTTCTTTGAAGTTTCAAGTTCAGGCTCTGACTTGAAGCATTTAAATTGAAAGTGGAACAGATTTTTTTTGGGAAGTCATATCTACCTGCAACTTTGGGAAGAGACATGAAAGGGCTGTACTCTAATCTTTTTTATTTCATACAAAGAGCAATTTATGGTACAAAACGAGAGATTAGTTTCAATGCACTGCCTGTACATACATGTCAATTATGCAAAAACAGAATACACAAAACAGTTGAAACCATTAGTCAATAGAGAGATCAAAGCATGTTTTAGTCACACCAGTCTACATGAACGGCCCTGTTCTATTATTGTACAACGGCAATATGTTCTCCTCCTTGGGCACTAAACCTGGCAATGTATCCCCATTTGAAGGGTATGCACAAGGACTGTGACTGATTCCATTGTAGAAAATCTGTCTAACTTCATTGTTATTGGTCATCCCTGGAAGCAATTTACCTTCATGTTCTTCATCAGTAGCATTTAGGTTCTTCTCTACTAGCTCTTTAAACATGGAAGATTTAAGGAGGAGACCAAGTGCAGTTGGAGAAGATGTCCTGGTGCAAGGACTAATTGGTGAAAATATTTCTTGCTTTAATGGGGTGTTTAAATCCTCGACCATATAGGGATTGTTATTGTTAGGTTGGAGAAGTTGAACTGTATTCTCTATTGAATTGGTTTGGTAAGAGAATGTTGGCCCTGGAAGAGGTTCTAGTGTTGATTTTGAATCTTGGGTAGAAGGGTCTGATCCTGGTCTCAGCCATCTAATGTATGTACTCAAATCAAAATTGGTTACAGCATTGATTCCTCTGTATTCAATAGCTGCGATATCATAGGCATGAGCAGCCTCCTCTTGGGTACCTAATAATAATGAAGGAACCAAGAATTCCATAAGCTTGCTTATTTTAATAATTTTACCTTTGGTTAAAATTAATGCAATATAACATTGTTATGTACTTATTACAGGCAATGTTGACACAAGAATGATACCTTAGGATATAAAAGGACAATGATACATATTGCAGCTTGTGACAAAAATAGTAATATCGCAATAAGTTTTTTTTTTTAATTATAATTTTGTCTTCCTGATGAAATATTGGAGAAGCATTTCAATGGAATGACACTTTTTGAATTTGTCCAACTTAATATAACTATTCATATTATAAGTTGCGATAATGTCCTAACATAAATACAACAATGTGATAAATGAAATTATTAGTCATGTATCTGGATAAATTCTCTCATAAATTGTGATTTGACAAATTATAAAGGGATGAGGAAGGGGTTGAGGGGGAATTCAAACTCCACTCCGACACTTAAAAGTGTCTAATGCCACTACACTACACAGGTGTTGAACACGTGATAATAGTAGAATGCTTAGAAAGTAATGGTTGTTTAGTGGACCCTAATGAGTGAGTTGCCCTTGCACCCATCAAGAGTGAAAATTCTCGACCTTGAAATTTGTCGTATTGCATATATAAAAAATAATATATAAACAAATAACGGCCTTAGTTGGTTTAACATACTGTAAGTACCAAGGTAGAGATACTTGTTTCCAAACACCCTCCCTATCCTTGCTTCCCATCTTCCATTATGATGGTGCCTGTAGAGACATTTCCATATACTGCATCAGATTTCTATTTACTCGCCAATTGTTAATTTAGTAACATCAGCATGAAACATTGTTTGCTTAAGCTTAATTAGTTACCTTGCAACTCCTCTATATTTGGATACGCCTCTTGAGAAACCACTGCTTCTCCTGGAAATTAACAAAGAAGATACCCTTTAATTGTTCTGATTATGTGTACAAAACTCAAACGAATTCACCAGAGGAGTTGTTGTTACCTTCTTAGAGTGGCCAGGTACTCCTCTTTTGTTACACTTTTCATTATTTCAAGTTCTTTTTCATAGTCAGATACCTGTACATATATAGCATATAACATCAGAGAATAAACTGAACTGAACTGAACTCTAAAATGATATGAAAGAAGACGAATCAATCATACCGGAAAATTTGTGAAAGTTGTAGCTCCCCAGTACTTGAGAGCAGCCAAATCATATGCTCTAGCTGCTGACTCTTCTTCATCATAAGCTCCTGTTGAATTAACACATCTCTTTAAGTTTGAATACTTAGCCACATGTAGCCAAAATGATTTTAATCTGACAGGTGAGTGGTGCTTACCAAGATATACTACACCAAAAATTTGAAGTCCAAAACGCATTCCATCATATGACAGCACAAAAAATCATGAATAATCGATCAATCAAAACATGTCAAAAAATATAAAATATGCAATGCAATAGATATTTCAAGAACATGTCATTGTTCTTACCTTGTTTTCCCTTCTTCCTTTGCGTTGGATTCCAAGATCCTTTATCCCATAAATGAGCTTCATATCGTCCAGTCCATCGATGCCTGCTAACTCCCCGAAATTTTGAACTTCTCTTCACAGTAGTAGCAGCAGAAGCACCCCCACCACCACCACCACCACCACCACCACCAGTAGTAGTAGTTTGGCCACTCTGTGGCTGTTGCTGCTGATCATTTGAGCTCAATGAAGCCAAAGAAGGGTCTCTTCGCCGTCTCTTAGTACACTTGGTCCCCATAGCATCACCTCCTAACAAGCACAAGCCGGGCCTTCCTGGCCTTACGTGACAATTCCCAGCAGCCATTTCCATCTTTAGTTATTTTCTGTGTTGAATTCTCAGCAGAAAATAGAAAAAATGCTATTATATGATATGCTGATGCTGATTCAGGTTTGGAATCTGCATGTTACAAGAGTAGTTATTTATAAACATTTTACCATAACTTTGTTTTTTCATGCAATTTGGTTTTAGCTGCAACAACAACTTCGTTTTGTCGATGCTTACTATACCATTTGAGACAAAGCTTAAGCGTCTGCACCCTTTTAACTACTAGCCCACCAAGAAGGACTCTTGACAGTTTTATCAGGGCGTATCGCTATATTATCCACATCCTTATTACACACTTATAATTCTTTGGTATCATCAACATTATTAGCTACCTCTGTGTGTATATATATATATATAATATGTATATTGGTATAAAATGTCTCCGGTCTTTAAAGTTTGGTAAAATGTTATAATTTGATCATTTATTTATAATTTCAACATAATTTGTATTATGTTCAAAATACTAACATAATTTTATTTTGAATTATCTTGCTTAACAATTGTAAAATTATTTTATTTTCAATCATTAAGACAATAACTTCTCAATTTTAATTGCATTGCATGAATGATAAAATATCACGTTAATCTTAAATTATATAATTTTGAAAAAAAATTGCCTGAATTTTTGAAAAACTTCAGTAGCTTAACTACTACAAAAGTGCAGTCTCTACAGAGAAAAGTGAACATACAATCACATGTAAATATGAAAATTAGAGGATGGTAAATTTTTTCCATAGAAAAAGTTGTTTTTTTGTTTTCTTTAATGACAAAAATTTTGGATGATCGAAGTGGATAAAATAATACTTAAGACAAAATAAACTTAACTTATTGTAGAGCAATTCAAAAAATATGTTCTTAGACTTTTGTTTGATGGGATAATAGGCCTGTCATGTACAGTATTCCAAGACGAAAAAGCATAATCTGTAGCAACTTTTATGAGTTGCTTATGCTTAGGATCCTACGCTAATTAAGAATATAGTTGATGTAATTTTAAAGATTCTATTTAATTTGAGGGATGTCCCATATATATATTTCAATTAATATCCATCATTTTAAATGTTTGCGTGGGAAAAAGCTATGAAATTTTGTATCCAACCATGGTGCTATTAACTTTCGACGGTATTTTCTATAGCATCTACCTTTATAATATGCTTTCTTAACTAGCTCACCATAGCTCTAATTATATTACTCATTATAATCATTACTCCAATGATGCTATTGCCATAGAGTTGCTTATTACTACTCTTGTTATCAATATTAGATATATAGAATTCTTTGAAAAAAATATATATATATTCTTGGTTTTTTTAACTTTGGAGTAAATTTTTTTAAAAAAAAAAACTCAATTTACACTAGTTAAATTTTAAACATAGATATTCAACTTAAATATTATTGGTAAATGAAAACTAATGGACTTAAAATTATTATTAAATATTATAAATAAATTAAACTTGATCAAGTTTCATTTACTATATATTTTAGATTTAGAGAAATATATATTTTGTCACTACATCTACAAAGATATGTTGAAACTATATTGCTTGAAAATATTTTCTTACCCCCACATTTCATACTTTATTTCATTTTGTTCTTTTTCGGTGAGTTAAGCAATTATATAACCAGAACAAAATAACTTATAATAATATTAATTTATTTTTTATTAGTAGCCAACCATAAACAATTAAATCACATAATAGATGATACACATATTTAAAAAAAATTTCTTTGATAAATTTCCACCAACATAAAATCATCTAAAAATTACAAAGTGTCAAAACAAATACTACAAAGGGATAAAAATAGAATATTTTACCGAACCCATTAGCATTGAAGTCGAACAGTTGAACTGAATAGACACATAACCAAAATACCCCCAATGAGAATAAGAGTCGATTCAATTTCTTTTTCATTTTGGATGTGTCCATTTAGATTTTTTTTTTTTTTTTGAAAAAAAAAAGGCAAGCAAGGCTATCCTGTGATCTAAAAAATCAACAGAGAAAGAGAGGTATTGAGTTTGTAGTATTTGTTGCATCTATGAGAAATGATGAACCACATTTATATATGAAAGTCGCTAACAAGGCTTTCCATAATAGCAGCCAAGTGCACCAGAATATCGGGTGAGTCTTGTCACAAACGTCCCTGGCTTTGACTTGATCAGTTGCAGCCTTGTGAAGTCATGTGTAATAGGTTTTCCAGATTCAACAAAATGTGCTCCATTCATCATCAAATCCCTCTCTGATCTCCAATTCCAATTCTTCCACTGACTTTCCTCTGCGTAATCCCTCTTCGTCACCTTCATCCACATCCATCATCAAACAATTAATTTCATCACAATATATTTTCAAGAATATTATTACTTATTTTTTCATATACTCTTAATATGTTTCGTGCATTTCAAAATGAAAGATAAATTTTAAATACTCTTATTTGGTGGACAAAAATTTCAAATTTTTCATTATTCCGTTATTTAAAAAATAATTTTTATTTTTATTTTCATTTCCATATATTTCAAGGTGTATCCTTTATATTGTAACTATAATGGAAAAGTATGCAATTAATATGATTACCTCCTTAGTGTTTATATTGTCAGGAGCAATAAACCGATTGCCCTGGCTGATGATTGTAGGTTTGCTACTACCACCAATGGCATACATAAGCCAATGGGTGTAGTCATTGTTGACAACATGGAAGAAACCCCATCTGCACCGGGGCATTCTCTGCACCAAACCCCTACCAAAGTGGTTGAATGCTACTGTGATCTGCATTATGGTATCAGACGAATATCCATCGCTTGCACCGAACAACATCACCTGCATGCATCAATTGTACGACATAGTTCAGTCAACTTATAACCTAATCACAGTCAAACAGTTATATAATGAATCACCTCATTGTGATTAGTGAAATGGGAATTGGAAATGGTAATGGAAGTTGAACCCATTATAGCATCAATGAGACCATCCTGGCAGTTGGACATAGAAACATGATCAATCCAAAGGTTAGAGGACCCAAAAATGGAAATCCCATCACCATCACTTCTAGTCCTGAATCCAAAATGATCGACAGAATCTCTAATAATCCCACCGCTCCCGGAAACAATGTCATGAATGTGAAGATTATGGATGATCACATTCTGAACAAACTGGAGAGTGATTCCAGCACCGCCAGTAATATGTACATTAGCTCCTCTACCATCAATAGTTTTATTGCTAGCAACCATGAGTTCTTGGTTGAGCCTAATAACCATACTGTGCGCAAAGACAATCCAGAGGGGTTCGGTCTGGATCACTGCGTGGCGTAGGGTTCCAGGTTTAGGGTAAACCATGTCATCATCAGAGGGATCGGTGACAATGTAAATCTTTCCATCCTTGCCGCCAGTTGTTTTATGTCCAAAGCCAAGAGCACAATCGGCTAGCTTTTGTCTGTTCATTGCCCATTTGGGGTCACACCGCCAGCATCTATCTATAGGGTTAGTTGCTTTGCATGGACCGCCACGTTTTTTCTTCATCAAATTCCTTCTTGTGCTGTTGGTACCTGTTACAGCCCTGCATGCAAATGTAACCATATAATCAGAAATTAATTCGTACACAATAATTTAGACTTGGACTTAGTTAGTTTTTCATCAATCTAAACAAATCTAACATAACAAAAAACAAAAAAACAAAACAAAAAAAGAGTTTCTCATAATTCTTGAAAATTATTTTTTGCATTGTCCATTCTTTTTTTTTTTTTTTTTTTGGAGTTTTCAGGATTGGAAAATTCTTATCTAAATGTTTACACGCAATGATCAGATTTGTGACACATACGCACGGATTGCATTTTTATTATTTATGTGTAAAACACTTGATATATGTATCATAAATCTGGTCATTGGAATGCACCCTGAGCATGTAAGAATCTCAGGCAGAATTTTAGTCTTTGAGGAGGTTAGGAATTTCCTTGTTCAACGTGACTACAAGAGACATATTTTTAGGTTCTGAAAAAGAATGGCTCGTATGCATGTATATATATATAAACTCACTTGTTAACTTGGTAATTAAACTGGTTGGTGACATTAAAAGGGTTAGTATCATAAGAACTATAAGCGGCAACACGTGCAGCATCTGCTTTTTGCTTCCAGTACTCATCAAAATCACCAATGTGGGCATGCAAAGTCCGAACAATCACAGCAAACGAAGCAAAAAACATGAACAGATACAAATTTCTGTTCATAATCTCCATTGCTTAACTTTCTTCAATTTTTTTTTTAATTTTTTTTTATTTTTGGGTTTGTGTTTTTCTTTTTCTTGTCTTCAACCTATGATGATGAGGCCAAAGGTCTGAGGAGGCTGCTGCCTCCGTGATCTGAGCGGAGCAAAGACTCCAAGATGAAAGCTGCAAGGCGTAAAAGGATCTGTCGTCCTGCTCAGGATTGGCAAATATTTATGATGGATTCTCTGATGTATATATAATATAATATATATGCAAATTAAAAATATATTAAATTGGCTTAGCGCCATATTAGGAATGAGTTGTGAATATGGAAAGTTTTATGAGGGAATTGTGGACAGCCGCTTCTGAATTAACCGTTCTATGTCTAATTCTGGCTCTTAATCTCTTATTCAGTTCCATAATTAGGTTAATTTTGTAACTACAATCATTGTGTATATGCACTGGCTACGTTTATTTGTTTTTTTTAGCTTCTAGAAGGATGATATATATGCTCACTTCTAGAATAATTTTATGTTTACTGCTAAATTAAAATTAGTGGCTATAATTCTAGTTATTTTTGTTGTTCTCTTTTATTTGTTATATTTTACCTAATTTGAGCTCGATTTATTTATTAAACAAATTTCAATATATAAGTTTGAATGAACTTTTATCAAATCGAGCTTCAAATAGTTCACGAACAATTCAGCTCGTTTACGGCCCTAATTCCTAACCGTTGTGTGTATGTGTTTGTGTGTTTTGTATAATTCAAAAAAAAAAAAAATATGGTCTCAAACTATGCATGTGCTTGGATTATTATGTTCCTTAATTGCCATAAATTTGCGTTTACGTTTTATGAAACCTAACACATTTACTTCCAAATTTCATGAATATACATCGGATTAGTGATAAAATGCTACAATTCATGCTTAATTTCTCCTCCTTTTTTGGCTATAGAAAATTAATTTTAACAATGCTAATATTGTGACGGTTAATTTCATTACCATCAATTCCATAGAGTAACGTGCAGAAAAAGGAATTGCAAAAAGCACTTGTAAAAATATAATGTATCAGATTATAACCTGCAGTGCAATGCATCAAATAGACAATCTAGTGCCTTAAAAGAGGGTTTTAACTGTTAAAAGGCTATAATGAGTAAATCATTTATTTCATTATTTCAATATAACAGATAACCGAGCAACTTCAAACAATGGTGTATTGTAAAATATTTCTGCAGAATCAATGCTGCTAAGTACTGTAATAGTCGCCAACAGCTTTATTTTTTTTGGCAGTGTTACAACAATGTGATATATGTATACTACAAATGAATATATACCGTGTTATGGAACCCAGTCCTCCAGTTACAATACTTCCCTCACTTCTATAATTTGCTTATTTGGTCAATGTACTCCATGGTGCAGCCCTTTCCTCAGGCCAAGTTCGCTCTCTTAACCAAGCAGATCTCAGGTCAAGAATGGTACGAGCAACTTCAATAATTGGAGGGCTGCGGCTGCACCATTTCGGACAAGTAGACCATCCGACTCTAATGTCCTTCAATTTGCTTGATGAATAGAATTTTGAACACTTTAGGGTTTACCTTTATTACCTTTATATGATTTAAATGATATCAATACGGCTGCATTAGGAAGCTTCCCAGACCTTGTAATCTCTTCCTTCAATGGCCAAAGACCATCTTTGCTCACTTGGAGGTTCGTAGTGACCTGGTCCAATTTTCATAGCCACTTTCTTATCAGTGATGGCTGCGTACACATCTCTTTCTGCCTTGGTAATTTGAACCTTAAACAAGTAAACCAGAGCAGATAGTCAATATTTCAATAATTTCACTGCTACTCTTTTTCCTTTCTTCACCTTGCTGATTTTGTAAAATTAGTTATGATTAGCTCAGCCTTCTGAGGATAGAAGATGTATGTGTTGTTTGGCCATTAATAAGAAGAAAGACAGGAAAGAACAAAGATATGTGGTATATTATTTGACGTTGCATATGGCATATAGAGGCATTAAACATTCGGATCAATTAGGTGGATCCTGCCAATTCCTTTTTCACCATGAAATAGTGAAAAAAACAAGCCTAAATCGTATTTTCCGTTCTTTCCAATATTTTTTATGTCTAGTAATAGATTGAAGACTTATGAGACTGCATTCTTGCACAATCCAAGATGTCAAAAATAGAGAGCTTGTTTTGACACTTACTGTACTCCGGCAGTGGATTTTGCTTCGTTTTCTGAGGGAGAGAAGAGATGCAATTTCAGACTGATAATGAGAAAAGATGTGATCATAGAATACAGCTGGCGTTCCTGGATGAGTCAGGATGTAAGCATATCCCTGCATCTCCTTTCCACTAGGAAATCTCCAATGACCCTTTACAAAGAAAGAAAAAAAAAATCAGTCACATGAAAGTTTCACAAAATGTAACAGCCACAGCAGCAACAAACAAAGGCTTAACGGTTTTTCCCCTTGTTCTCTCCTTGAGAATGCTACTATCCAGTAACATCTCACCAAAGGGTCCTGCACAACATCCCCATGTTGGCAAACCAGTTCATTTTCCTTCCTTTTCTATGCACTTTTTCACCTACCTTCGTCCTCTATTATTTTTCTTCCAAAATTTTCCCTCTCAATGTGCTAAGCCCCTCTTTGAATAATAACAACAACAACAACTATCCAATGAAACTCAAACTCGGTTACCCCTTTTGGAGCTGGCACTGAAATTAAATTAGGATTCAAATTTTTCACACAGAAAGCAGAAAGAATAATAATTACTTTGATTAGTGCATTAATTCTGCTTGTAGTTAGTCTCATTGCTTCTTTCAAGCCACAATTCTAGAGACAACAAAGAATCATAGTTAAGAAATCTTAAACCTGAGTAGAACCAGTATCATGATTCTCTATGAAGGTAACAGCACGAGATGGCCACCATCCCAGAACTCCTGGAGGCTTTCCCTTCTGATCTGATAACCGCCAATACTCACATCTTTCTAGTGCCTATACAAAATAATTTAATGTTGTAACTAAATATCATCCACTTCAAAAGTGTTCAAAATAAATAAAAGAAAGTAAAGAGAAAAGACAGGGTGAATAAAGAGTAAACAACATTTATTATGAGAAAAAGAAAAAGAAAAATTTTAGCATCTCATCCTTCAAATCTGAACCCTTCAAGTTAGAACAATGCCATCACCCCTAGATTTCACTTTTCAGAAGATCAGTATGGCACAAGGTAGTTGACACAATGTTCATAATAACAGTGCTGGTAAACCTAGTTTTTGCATTAGCCCAATCAATAACGCATTAACTACAAACTCTATAAAATATTCTCCTCCATCACTCCATCGTGGCCATGTTCTTGGGATTCTGTACTACAATCATATATGCCAAACCAAGGAGAAGCCAAAAGAAAGTCCACTAAATCTAGATCCTAAGCATCAATATACAGATCCTTTTTTCTTTCATTCAGCTCAATTAAGGGCCTTTCAAGTGAACGTTGAAATATTAGCATAGAATATGAATGCAAACCCACTTACTCTTCTGCCCCATTGCATCACTAGGTGCATGTTAGACATTATCAAACCATCCTATGAATGCACTTGGTTCTTTTTTTTTTTTTGGTCTAAACCACCAGTGTCCAGAGTCACTTGGTTCTTATTTTCATTTTCATTTTCATTAAAGGTGTGCGTGGAAGCTCGCCCTCCACTCAATACATAAGCGATTCGGCTTCCAAGAGAATACCCATAAAATATTTGGGCACAGCTTGAAGTAATATTTGAATTTTGAAATGCTATAATAATTTTCGATATACCATTACAGAGAACAAGTGCAAAGAAGTAGGAAAAAAAAAACCACGATGAGATTAAAAAAAATAAATTCAATTCTCAATGATGATTTGTAAGGGAAAAAAAAAACAATACCATGGTTCCAAAGACAGCATATAAGTTCATTGTATATTGACCCCTTTGTTACATGCTTTGTATGTACAGACTACACAGGAATGCACCTTTCATGGGACATGAGTGATTATGACTTGTAAGACTATCTAGCTGAGCACTTACTGAATGAAGAATCCCTTTTGTGGAGACATCAAATGCACCAGCAGTTCCACTGGCAGCATTGATCCAATCAACAATTCTTTGCCGATGTGCATCTTGATTGTGATCCATTTCACCATATGTGTAACTAAGGGAATCCCAGTACTCGCCAACAGCAAAGTAAGGTTCACTTGCATCCATGTAGTCCTTAACATAACCACCCCAAAATCCTCTGACAAAATCAAGTCTCCATCCATCATATCCAATTTCATCCCTGCACATCATATGTAACCAACAAATTTAGTCTTAGCAAACATTAATGAACAGGATGTTAAGATAAACATCTGCAGTAAATTAGATCGACACAGGTACGAAATACAATCAATACTGTTTTTCTGATCATCCATTATAAGCTTATCATTAACTACTGAGAAATGACAATTCAATAGCTTAAGTGGCAAAGTATAGCACATTCGTGAAATCCAGATTAACTGATATATTGCTTAGAGCATATTACTTAGAGCTATGCAGAAATACTTTAAACAAAGGCCATGAAAACAGAAAAATTTGAACTTGTGCAGTATGTCTTACACCAATACCAATAGCTTTAAACAAATAGCTGATCATATTTTCCAACAGGATCCTCACACAACGTTACTTTTAAAGGAAACAAGATAACCAAATGAAAATGGATTAACATGTGAATTCTAAAATGCTTTGTTCTGAATGCAAGTTCAGTTTTTATTCCAATCAAATGTTAAAAGGTTTTGCATAACAGATAATAAGGAGGAAATGAGATAACCTTAGCCAGCATAACCATTCTTTTAGATCCTTCCTCACAAAATCTTGTGAATGATCAATGTTTGGGGCAGCATGGAAATTGTCTCCACTGCTCTTGTTGCCTCTACCCTGCATGATAGAAACAACTGATTGTATATGTACCAAAATGAAGTATATGCATGCATAGCTCCACTAAGCATATCCAATTCAGTTACAAGAAAGCACTCCTAAAAGCTGCAAGGTCACTAAATTTGCTAGTTCTCAATGCCCCATTCTTGCATTCTTTATTCCTTACTCCCCAATTTCAGGGTTTGGAAGATGACTCGGGAATCAGGATGGTGTACTCATTATTTTGCACTCTGATCAACAAGTTATTCAATTATTGCCACAACTACAACTGAAACTTGTCGAATCAGGGCAACAAAAAGAGTTGGGATAGCATTCTTTAAGTTGTAGCTGTTTCACACCAATGACAGAAAATGAAAGTGTGTCCCCAAAACACAAGACTCCCAAAATTCAGAGGGCTATGCACTAGGATTCTCAAACATCAATGAGTAGCATTTCAACTAAAAAGAGCTGGAATAAATAATTATCAGAGGAACAAAAATGTTCAGATAGAGGTTCCCACTTGGATAAACTTAACTTAGTTAGATTGGGTCAAATCAGGAATACGCCAGAACACATGAAACTTTATCCTGTTACATAAATCTGGCCATTGATAGTAAACATATCATTCTGGGAATAAATTCATGCTGCTGAATATGTAGCCTACATGAAAATTTTATAATAAGCTACGGCATCATATGAGCACTCATTGTGCTACATATCATTTTGTATTCTGCTTTATGCGTCCAAACTTATGGAAAATTTATTAATTTATTAGGAATGAAAACCTATTCTCTTCTGTGATCCGTTCAATTTTATACATTTTTTAAAAAATTGCAATAAATAGATAATTAACCGCTAAATGCAACCTGTTTTTCTCTAACCGTAATTTGATGTGCCACTCTATTCCTTTCCCTTGGATAGCGTAAAGTAAGAGAATCAAATTGAAAGGCACCATGGGAAGTATTCATGTAAATAAGCATTGCAGCAATATTTTCACCCTTAGGACTCCAGTGTCATGGGATGCAATGTGTCCTTGGCTTTATGCTACTAGATTCTGGATTCAGGAGAAAAAAAAAATCCTCGGAAATTAAAAGTTCATGTACCTGGAAATGTGGATCATCAGCAACAATGGCCCGAGCGTCCCAATTTAACCGACCCCCAAATATATTCCACACACCATTTTGATTCTGAAAGTGTGCACAGCGATGGTTCAAGACAGCATCTCCAAGAACTTTAAGACCCACTTCATGGAGACTCTTCACAAGATCCTTCAGTTCATCGATATTTCCATATCTGATATATATGCCAAAGTCAAAGAATATTCACCAGTTGATGATATGCCCATTATCATTGATGCAGAAAAGAAATAAATCAAATAAATGGGATTCAAAAAACCAACCATCATTTCTAGAGCGCTAAACAATGATTTTGATGAACAATGAAAAGATGCTTGTCACCCCGTAGAAAAGGACATATATCAAGTTACTAAACCCATAAACCTAAAAGATAGTCATCATGTAAAGATGAAAAAGGCTAATAGAAAAGGTTCCATAGTACATGTGAAGGGTTTCATTTGATCAGCTTAAAAATTCAAGCTTAAATATATTTAGATGAAGAAGAACAAGTAAATTTATATAAGAGCACCTGGAATTCAAATTATATAAATCCTTTGGCATGTAACCTTCAGGTGACACAGATTCTGTCGGTGGGGGCAACCAAACCACAGTAAATCCAAGTGAAGATATTTCTGCAGCCTTTTCTTTGAGTTCCATGTACCATCTTCCAGATTTATTTGATTCCCAGTTAAAACCTTGGAGCAATATTTCATACCCTGTTCCTGTCCCTGAGCATATTTTAGCAGGAGGAGCCTTTTGTGCCTCAGATTCTGCAACAGATTCCTCAGTGAAAGTGGGAATGGAGCTTCTAAAGATACTGTAAGCTTCAGCAGCCAATTTCTCAATTTCTTGAAGAATGCTTTCTTGTGCTTCTTTTGTTTTCGTCTGCCGAACCTTCTCAGAGGAAAATCCACTTACTAGGTTTCTTATTTCATTAATTATCCCATCAGTGTATGCAGCACGGGAAACTTCTTGATTTGCTTGTTCAGCCTTACCAGATTCTAGTACACCTTCAAATTGCCCCTGTCCAGGTTGAGCAGGCAAGCCACTTGAACTTGAGAGAGGGACATAGAAGTCATTATGTCCTTTATTTTTCAACCAGGTGCTCTCATTTAACTTCAGAACAAAAAGAAAGCCAGCAAATTCTTCATCTAAAGTAAACAACCCAGAATGTCCATTTCCACCATCTTTTGGCTGCAGAAAAGGAGACCCCCAGTAAATGAGAAAATTGAAAATAACCATCATGAACCAAACTGATCGAATATCTTTTCTCAAAATAACAATACTAAAGCACAAATTTAAAGCATAGAATAAAGCATGTAGAAATAAGAAAGACACAAACACAAAAACGGTTCCATACAAAAGAATGCTTTCAAGTTTCAACCAGATTCCACAGAAAGTCACATGTCAATGTATAAGATCTTTCAAATTATACGCAAACATATTCAGGATATATCTTTAAGTACTAAATAAGATCTTCCAAATCATCCTCCTCATCTCCTTAGTAAGATTCATGCTTCCAAAAACATACCCAGTCAATAGAAAAGACAACTATCCACATAAGGAAGAATATATTTTTAAAAAGAATGTACTTCTAATGTCAGTCACATTCAGCCCATGTTTTATTATTTTTAGATATAAAATAGGAAGGAGAATAATAACAACCATCAATAAAAAATCCATCCTTCACTAGGAAAGCATGAAACTTTGTTCTCAACAAGTAATTTCTTTACTGATTCATTTGCGATTGCTGAAACGTTATCCTTCCCCTTCCTCTGCAAGCTCAAAAGTTCTGTAATGAATGCCAAATCAGCTGCATTCTTAGGCAGTTTTAGAAACTAATCTAGCAACAACAGGATTAGGTTTGACAGCTGTATGCATAATTTCAATGAAGTTATTACAAATGTTGGCTGGACACTCAAGAATTTTAGAAGTAAAAATGGTGGAGCATTACTCAGCTTAGAACTCAATGGCAATATGCACACACTTAATGAGTATTTAACTGGCAAGAACAACATCAGCAGGCATCCACAATGAGCTTAACTCTATTAAAGTACTCTTAGAGAACATGTAATTTCTATACCTGTAACTTAGTCCGCAAAGCCTTGTTCTTGAACAGAGTTGTTTCTGGTGGATGTGGGGCATCAGGAATTTCCCAGTTTTTAGCATCATCTCTGCAAACGCCCCAGTGGACAACAACTTCACCACATAGATCAGTTTCTAAATAAAGAAGATTCTTAGATGACTTAGAGCACTTGGTAACTGAGACAGTGGCCAAGTTTTGAATGGTAACTTGTTTAACAATAGGCTGCTCTTCATAGAAACCTTCTAGCTGCCTATTTTCTTGTTTCACATCTTTGGTTCCAGTAATGCTGTTTTCATCTTTAGAAGGTGACGCTTCAGCTTTGAGAAGCATGTTAGAAAAGAAAGCCCCTAGGATTGTCGAGAAGCATCAGAGGCTGTCAATTAAGGAATAAATATAAAATGAAGAAAAAAGGAAAGACTACAAGAGAAAACACGCAGATGTCATAAACAACCCAGTTGTAACCCATATTTGCACCAACTCATAACAGAAATACTGAATTTGATCCTAACTTAACTACGATGAGGCTATCTAATTCAACTATCCGCATGTATTAGAAACTGCTCTAAGCTTCAACAAATTCCAATTCAAACTTCAATATTGCAAAG
Organism: Macaranga tanarius; assembly: GCA_949673435.1. NCBI lineage: Eukaryota > Viridiplantae > Streptophyta > Magnoliopsida > Malpighiales > Euphorbiaceae > Macaranga > Macaranga tanarius. The sequence goes on from CATIWO010295844.1 coordinate 38,754, forward strand.
GCTAGGCATTAACCACAAGAAGTATTCAAGATTACAAACTTTATGAAACAAAAAATAAAATAAAATAAAATAAACTGTAAACTAACAGAAATCAAATCTAAATTTTAAGCCTTTTAACACTTTTATTCATTTGCATCAACTCTATCCACCATCTGAACACTTGTTTACTCTCTATTGACACAGCCTAATTGTCATGTATAAAGACAACATCAAAGTAACATACTTGATCATGGACATTCCCTGGGAATTGCATTACAAAAGACCTTCTCGAAAGCATGATGGAACACCAAATTTTAATCATAGGAAACAGATGCAGCATGACATAAAAGACAAAAAAAAAAAAAGAAAAATGTGAACCAGATAGAGTAATGATTGCTACAACCTGGCCAGATGCTGAAGCCTCTTTTTGGTCCAACTACATTTTCACTGTCGAGAAGGTAGTCCACAAAAGGCACCATGAAATCTCTCCCTCTATGCTGATACCAAGCTCCTGTCTCTTCATCCTGTAGCAAAATTAGAACAACAAGAGAAGAAGAGAAAAGGTAGCATAACTGTGAAGATGCATATACATTAAATAAATAGATTATCCAATCGAAGGACGAGCAATTTATACTGCTATATATATATTAAAAGAAAAAAAAAACCTTTAAAACAAAATTTATGGCTGCAATTGAACTCCTGGGATCTAAATCAATCTTCACTTCATAAAACATATCTTCCCCCGATGATTTCTTTAATGGTGTCTCTATAGCATAGTCCTGAAAAAGAATATATGATTAGTTATTGCGCTAGGGATGTAAAAAACTGAGCTCATTACTGACATATTAAAAGCCAAAGGTCATAACTTACCTTTATAGGAACAGAACCAGGGGGTCTCATAGTCTTAGGAGGTTGATCCCATTCACTACAATATTTGAAACATTGCATTATCACATAAATCAAAAAACAGCCTAGACTAGCACATGTAAAAAAAAAAAAAAAAATCGATATCATTAAAAAAAAAAAAAGAAAAAAAATCAAGCAAGCATATGGTTCTCTGCATGCCTTATGAAGATCAACAAATTCAAAAACAAAGAAACAAAACCAGAGTAAATTTTAACCTGCCAACATCATCCACATAAGAAACTCCCCAGTGAAGAATCCATTTTCCAGGAAGGCTACACCCTATGCTAAGCTGCCAACACCGCTGATCCTTCTGCCCCTTATCCAATCTTATAAAAATCTTTCCCTCAACCTATCACACCAAAGCCAAACCAAATGAAAAATCAACAACACATTCAAGATTGAAGGCACTGTTCGGAACAAATCATGTGCAACAGTCCAATAAAATTCTTGCAAACTCATGTCCTTTTCTTTTTCTTGCATGATTACATTTCTTTCTAAAAAGCTTTAAATTACTCTTTTTTAAAGTTAAAAGAACTGAATCCCAGCAACTTATCATGCGATCTCCATTCATGACAAAATTGACAAGCACAATTCACTTCAATTGAGATAGACTTTCCAATCAACGTAAACATGGTGATTATTTTCAGTTCTACAATATGATTTTGTCTCTATATTATAGATTAGCAAAACTGATCTCATTCATCAACTCCATAGAACTAAACAAAATAAAACCTCATTTTTCAGATTTCCTCTGCTCTAATTTCCTCAGCAACTAAAAACAAAAACAAAATCATACAAATATATAAACAAAAAAAAATATACATTACAATACAGTACGCATACGTGTATAAACAAAATATACGAATACGTAAAAAGCAACCGTTTCAGTTCGGGAAAGAGCGAAAGTCTCTTTGTAGAAAACATCAGCGGATTTAAAGGTTTCTAGGAGAGCTGCATCAGTAGAGCTAGCTCGAACAGCGAGGCACCGTCCAGCTGAAGGAGGCCGCTTGAAGTTGCAGAAACTGGCGGTTGTTGGGGTGATGGTGGTGGTGGAAGTATTATTAAAAGGAAGGAGACGGTTATTTGGGGGAGAGAAATTGAAAACGGAAGGTTTGAGTATCTTCTTGGTTCTGCAGCGGAGGAGTAACGGTGTTTCTCTGCCGGAACAACGGAGAAGAGGTTCAATGGTAACCGTCGACATGCTTCTGGTTGTGTCTTTTTGTGATCTGTGTGAAAACTGGAGAAAGAGGGATAATTTTGCTGATATTTATAAGAGTTTGGAAATGGGTAATAGCCACTGGAGTGGTCTGTTGGATATTAGTGAATTTTATAAAATTTATTTATAAATTTAAGTACATTTAATTTAAATAAAAAGTTTTGTTAAATTTTATTTTTAAGTAATTTTATAAAGTTACTTATTATTATATTAATTTTTTTAGAATTTTTAAATGATATGAAACAGTCATTTAAGTCAACTTTATTAATAAAAATTTATTTATAAATAAATTTTATTCAAAATTCATTTAAATTTTTTTAGTTGGGTAAAGATTCATTTAATAAAGAAGCTATTGAATCTTAATATATTTTAATTGCATATAGAAATTCTTTTTTAATTCATAAAAGAAGTTTTAAGCAGATGGCTATGATTGTTTGGAATATAAACAATATTAATAATTTATTAGCAAAATACAAAAATTCTACATTATACTCTTTTTGTTTTATATTGATAATTTCTACATCCATCATACAATTATAACAAATAGTAAAATGATTATTCTCTTGTTAGCATATTGCCAGTTGCCACCATCCCCCTTCCAACTTGCAATAATTATTTTTCATCTTGTAATAATTTTTTTTTCCATTTTAAATTATAATAATTTTTTATTGCTAAATAAAAATAAAACTCACACCAGTCAATATTTGAATAATTTTTTCATCAATACTCGGTAACTTCTTATTTGCTTTTTTTTTTTTCAACAAGCCTTAGAATATACCGTGCCTATGTTTAATAAAGTTGCTTGTAGCCACATAAATCGAATGATTTGTGCACACCACTAACTTGGAGCTAAATCAAAAGTTATGTACATAATAAAAAAATATAAGTACAAAAATCATACTTTACTTTATTTAATATGAGAATAATTGGAAGTGATACTCAACACCATGTATGCCTTTTAAGCCGCAAATAAGTGAACTTTTCTCCTTCGTACTTTTATGAAACTTCATGTTACAGGTGAACTTTGGGGCTAAAGCAGTGTGCATGTGCAAAGCAATCTTCCTCAGCTTTTTTGGCTTCAAAGAAGCTGGGATCCCACTTTGGGTTGTGGTGTGAATCTGCTCATCTTTGCGTAGATTACAAGGGTCAAAAAAAATACAGTGGAATTTTGATTTTCAAGAAAAAATATAATCCGTATAAACATTGCACCTGCATTGCATATGAGGTGTGGAAGCTTGCCCATAACTCGTACTTATATGGACATGCATCACCTCTACAAAACAATCTGCCGAGCATGGTGGCCCAATAGGGAAATCCGACAGGGTGGTGTGGATGTGCTATGCTCAACGTATATATATTATTCTACAGAAAAAAAAAATACTATAATTAATTTCATTGTATTTATGTGTGATACCTAAATTATATAGCTTGATCTAGTTTATTCTTTTATAACAAGTAATTTCCAATTAAAAAAAAAAAAAAGAAAAAAAACTTTTTCATCATATGTTGCTTATAAGTACAACGATTAGTTTTCATATATGTTTGAAAAAAAAAATTGCTACAAATACTTTTCACTTCTCTTGAAAGATATATTTTGAGAATATGACTTGAATTTGCATTAACTAAATAACTAGACAATGTATAAGATAATTGTAACCAAATTTTATGTCAATTTATTCCTCAAAGTGGTAATTTATACAGCATTTTTTTAAGATTTAGCATTGTATTTTCTATGTGAATATCAATTATTATAAATTTTTAAAAGTTTTTACTTTTAAATAATTTTTTTTATTTATAGAATTTAAATACTGGCTTGTTCATTTCCTATTAAAGTCTAAAAGATAAAAACTGAGAAAAAATATTTTAAAAATTAAGATTATTGCTTATGTTTTTCTAATTTAAGTACCAATTGAGCTCGGCAGGAAAAAAAATAAAAATAAAACAGAAGTCTATTTTAAAGTTCATCAATATAACAAAAAAAAAAAGTGCGAATTAATCTTTTGAGCAATGATATATTCCCATATTTCTTAGAAGGGAAAAAAAACTGCAAAAGTCAAATTTAAAGATTGAATATGAACATAAGAATATTCGGTGGCCTCTTTATAATCCATGTGATAGTTGTGCAACCTATTTCCACCTAAAAAATAATAATAAACGTTTTGAGCTGTAGAATTATATTAAATAGTTATTAAAATTTTGTATTATCTTTATGTTTTTATTTAAATTTAAATAAATTAATTAAAATTTAATAAATTTTAAATATTAATAACTCGGATAAAAAACAATCTTTTCTAAATGAAATTACAACTAAACGTGCCAATAAATTTCTCCTTGAGATTTTATTGGTGGATGATAATTCTTTGGCATATTATAAAGTTAATTTCTATTATTTTGAGCTATTTGAGATATTTCGTGAATAATGATGATGGATTTGAAAAGTTAGTTTTTAACTGATAAGTATTAGTTGATTATTGTTCTCTAATTTGTCTTCTTTGAATTTAGATATTTTGAGTTGATAATTTTAAATGGATTTTTTTTTAATAAAATAAGAAAATGAAAAAAAAAAAACTAGAAAAAGCATTTTTTATAAGGAAAAAATGCATTAAAATTACAATAATTTAACTTCATGGCATATTTGATATTTTCTATTTTAAATTTATTTTTTCAAATTCCAAATTAACATATCAACTTTTTTTAAAAAAAAATTAAGTTCAATAAGTAATTTTCTCATTTTAGAGCAAGAATCAATAATAAGAGAATTATTGACACATTGTAAAAAGCTTTCAACATTTACACTATGCATAGCAACTAGAGGGGGAAGGGAAGGGAATGGAATGGAAGGTTTTTTAAAGAGAATGAAAGGGAAGGGAAGGGAAGGGAATAAAAACTATAAGTGTTGTTGTGTTTGGTAACTTAATAAGGGGAAAAAATGGGAAATAAGGAGAATTATTTAAAAATATATATATAATTTAAAATTATAATGTGTTTTGGAGTTGAAATTGATTACACCCCATCTCCTATAAGGGGAATGAAAGAGAATAATTCCCCTTCAATTCTCTTCCTCTTCAATTCTCCTCCTCTTCAATTCTCCTCTACCATCCAAATAATATGTGTACTTGATTCCCTTTATATTCCCTTTCCTTCTCCTTCTATTATACTCGATCCATGCATAGTGTGAAGCTCATCACTGTGAACGAGTTGGATTCTTATTTTGACGAGATGGATGTGAGTGTGACTGTGGTACTGGGATGACTGAAAATGCAGGGTACCTTTTGAATCTCGAAGAAGCCTCTCAAAAAGACAGTGGCCACCTAATCACTCAAAAATTTAGAAAATACAAACGAACACACACGCATGGTTTTCCACGTGTGTGCACATGGCTTAGGCAGTCCATGTGTGTGATTAAGCAAGCCACACGTGCTTGTGAGGAACTTGCACATGTGGGATGTGCATTCCGCGCACACAATTGAAGCTGTCTCATTTAGTATCCATAATAGGGTGGACTTGCATTCGTGGGCTTACTATACATGCACTCAAGTTGCACGACCCACACACGTGAGATAGGATTCGCAAGCGAGAAATAGGCCTCCAAGGCCTGGACTTTTCTCATTACGGTGTCTTCTATCTGGAGTGATGGGATGTTTGATGTTTTCAGCACACACTTGTCCTTTTTGGTTTATTCTAGGTTTAGGATTTCAGATTTGAGTGTTTGAAAGCTACTAGACTCAAGATAACCTTGTAAATCCGATTTTTTCTTATCCAAGATTTTTATATCCAAAACCCTTTTGGGACTATTGAAATTTCAAATTGGACAAGTTATTTTTTTAAAAAAAAAAAATGAATTGGCAGAGAGAAAGTTAGAATTCCAACTTGAAACACAATATATGCCACATAGAACTTTAGCCATTAGGTGAAATGCTTAGAGGCAATTTTAACATAGTTGCTATGAAAATATGAATCATGACAAATATATTATTTAATAAAGTTCTAACTAAAATGTACAATTGCTATTCGTAAAATTTAATTTGGGAGTTCATGAAAATAATTAGAATGATATACAAATTGAATTTTCTACGCCAAAAACACTTAATTCACACACTTAAGTAAATAAGATTTTTACTTCAAAGTTTTAAAATCCAATAATAGCTTAATCTTCTAAAAATAACTAGCTATTTTTATTATAGAAACCCACACAATCTTTCTCAAAATCATCGATATTTTTCAAAAGAAAACTATGTATACTTTTTTAACCCTTTATCCTACAAGCAATATATAAATGGCATGCATAAGTTGTTCGAGATTTTTCTATGTTTTGAATTGATTCATCTTCATGATTGTAAAATTTTGAGTTGGAAACTCAATTGAAGAATAATTAATATCACACACACACTAAGGATAACTCCTACTTTTGTCTAACAACTACATATGTAGGATGAATACACAGTTTCACCCATGAATTTTATATGATTAACTTTTGGCATCTCTCAATTTTTTTTAATTTTTTATTCAACATTTAAATTTTTATTTTAAATCTTTTTTACTTTTAAATTTAATTTAACTCATATAAAATCGAAATTGATGAAACACTCGATTTCTAAATGATTTTAAACATATAAAATGCTAAAGATTAGTTTCAAAAAGATTTTAAAAATAAAACTAAAAATAACATAAAAAAGTTTTAAAAGCTAAATATTATTTTAGTCCATATAATCTTTTTGTGTCTATATCAATATTAATTTATAAAATACGCTTATTTATATATTGTAAAAGATTAAATAGGTTTAAAATAAAAATTTAAAGATCAAATAGAAGATAATAAAAATTAAAAGATGCCAAAAATTAATTGCATAAGGTTTAGGCTTGTAACTATGCATTAGACGTTATATGTACTATAAAAATTAAATTTACTTTTTAGAACTTTTGTTGCCGCTTATAACCTTGGACAAAAACTATTTGCTGCAAATTATTCACTTTCTACTTGCTCTTAGATAGAATAAGATTAACAATGGCGAAGATTAACAATGTAGAAGTTGAGTAATTAAATGATATAAAAAAAAATTAGTATTAAAAAATTTATCACGGGAACAGAACTGGGGTAGTCAAAGTCGGAGGGTGTCATTCTGCCTTCTCTTGTCACTGATGGATCGAATCTAAATGATGGATAGTTCGCCTCTGCACAGGTATAGTTGGTAGGATGAAGTGGGATGAAGCATTAGTGGATATAGCAAGTGTGCCGGGGATGCGGCTCAGGCGTAGTAGGTCTGGACGCCTAGCATGAAACAGCCTTCTCTGGTATGGTAGCGGCACTATACCTTAG